>CABHPR010140778.1:29138-52839 GCA_902168415.1 Peromyscus melanophrys | reverse complement strand
TTATTTATTAACATATAACATTTAAATAAAAAAGAAAATATCACCATATTATATTTTATAGACTCTCCTTTGTGATTTCTTTCTTTAAACATTAATCCTTGTTTATTACATGGTTCTGTTGAAATCTAGTTCTCTTTGTGGTAAAATAATAGCATTTTATTATAAACAAACATTTACTTTAAAAATATAATTCCTATATTTAATATACCAACCTTACCTGCTTACTGAATACACAACTTCAAATCAAAAAAATAATAAAATTAACAACAAAAGAAATAGCCCACAGAATGGAAGGAAAAAAGTTCCAGCTATTCATCAACAAATAGCTTATATCCAGATACATGAAAACTCAATGAATATGTATTCATGAACAAATAATCCAGACAATAAGTAGTAAACGAGGCTAAACAGTTGTCCAAATAAGAAATACATGATGCCACAATGATGCGTATTATTCTGTGAAATTAATATACTTTAATAATAAAAAAGAAAAATAAATAAAAATATAATGTAAGCCAAGTGTGAAAGTTAGTTTTTATTATCGACTTGACACAATCTAGGAACACCTGGGAAGGAAGTCTAGTATATTATTAGGTTGGCCACAGCATGTCTGCTCTGGATTAGGTTGATTATATTGATCAGAGTGGGAAGACATTCCCGCGGCAGAAGTGTGGCAGACCAGCTGCCACTTTTATGACCCAGGGTACACATGAAGAGGGAAAAGTGAGAAATATTAGCTAGAAAGAGATACGTAGATGATGAAAGGAAAGACAGAAAAAACAGGATAGCCTCGGGGGTGAGGGGACTGGGTCTCAACCCACCAGCCCAGAACTTTACTGCAAAGGGCATTTTATCACAATGCCAAGGGGAGGAGCAAAGACCTCCCCCTTGTGAGATACAGCCAGGTGTAGACCCTTTCAAACACCTGCACTCAGGCCCATGGTCCAGTCATCCTCTTTATGCAGACCTGCTTTATAAAGTCACTAGGAAACCTAGATGGGCTCCAACACAGAAGATGCTAGGTTGTTTAAGAGTGGAAAAAGTAAACAGGGCACTAGCTTGCATCTATAATGCACAGCTATTTGCCTCTGACTTTGGGAACAGTGTGACCAGTGAGTGTGCTCAAGCTCTTGCTGCCCTCACACTTCCATGGTAGATGGTGAAATACAATTAGGAACCAAATAAACCCTTTCTCTCTTAAGTTGATTTTGTCAGAGGATTTTATCACAGCAAAAGGAAACAGCACTAAGACACCAATTAGAACAAACTTTCCCATGAACTCAACCTAATTAGCTAAAAATGAGAATCATGAATTAGTTATATGGCATTTCAAGGCACTATTGGTGCAATTTGTGATACCACAGAAGCTAATTTATATACCATTGTGCTTCAGTTTCCTCATTTGTAAAATTAGATTATCAAATTTACCTATTTCATGTAGGTCATGTGAAGATTAAATGTGCAAATATCTTAAAAAGTGTAGAACAGTACCCAAGGCTAAGCAAGAATGAACAATGTTAACTACAAGCCAGTTATTGAACATAATAAAACTCTGCAAGTTATTCTGACTCTGTTCTGACATGTCACATTTCAAATGTTATTTACAGATACACTATCTAGAAAATAAAATGCAATAAATGTGATTTCCTGGAAATGTCAATGTTCTCATCTTCAGAGGTTTCATGCCCAAAATAGCCCTGTTTCCACAGGATTTGATGACTTCAAATTACATCCTTATTTATATATCCTTAGAGGTGAATTATCTGCCTCTTTTTACAAGTACATAATGTTAAAGTTTCACTGCATATGAAATAGATTCTTGTAGATTGTAAATGTCTTTTGATAATAGTATATTCTGAATATACTGACCATTGTAGAAGACCCTTTGTAATCCCTCCAGAGTATTGGAATACTCTCATAGTGCATAAAAATGTTTACAAATGATAAAGACTATGTAGTAAAGAAAAATACTACACTGGACTTCAGAGAGCAGGTTATGGTTATCAACTTAGACTTAGTTTTGAAATAGTCAAGAGATAGGTGTCGATGACAACATTCAATAAAAACAGGAAATGTCTGTGCCCACCATTCTAAATGAGGGCTCTTATTTGTATCTAATTGACATTAGGGATATTGTCATTTTATTCTCATCCTCTACACCTACTTCTTTCTCCTCTTCTTTCTCAGTGGAGTCATATGATACTGTAAAGTTACTTCATTCCCTTTTCAAGATATTGTTGGGATGTAGAAAGGATTATACATGTCCGTTATTCTACCGTTTACCACACTGATAATACATAATCACGATATTAAGATTTTATTTAGCAGTTCAGAAATGCATTTCCAATGTATTTTTTGGCACCAAGAATCAGCAATTCCTAAAGAATGAACAAATTAGCACAGATTCATAATTAACACTAGATTTGAATGTTAGTTTTTAAAAGTACAAACGAATATTAGATAATTTCCTAATAATTACGTGATGACCAACCATCAACCCAATGTCAGTGACCAACAGCCAGTTGCCAATGTATTTTGCTCTTTTCCTGGCAAGTAGAAATCTTGTCTCTGAATGAGAAACTCAGAAATAAAATCAACTCCTTTCATAGTGTCTTTAAGGATTAACTACGAAAACAGCTACTTCCTTTCACTACAATTTTGTTAGTTTTAGGAACGAAGGTCTAAAAGAGAGGAAATTGACTTTTGGAGGATAAAAAAATGCATTCTGAGCTGTAATCTGATGTTTCCAATTCTGTCCCATCCTATCACTTAATTTTATAGCCAAACAAAAGAATTTTGCACTGCTTTGGGTGATCCTAGTTATAAATGGGAAAACATTATCACATGGGGTAAGAGAGAACAGCTTCTGGAATCCAAAATTATTTACTTTTAACCATGATAGATGGCAAAAATGAACACAGGATGACCCATGCATATTTATTTTGTGATCCTCAAAAGTCCTATGCAAATATAAAGGATAAATGTGGTATTGCTTTAGTAGCTATACCAAAATGTTCTATTGATCCATTTTCCAAAAGTCCTTGATTTAAAGGAAGGATCTGTATGTAGCTCTGGCAGTTCTATACAATGGATAAAGTCACCTTCTTTCTGAAATATCTTTTGGCACCTTTATGTAACCCAGAGCCAGAGGTCAGCTTAGTCATAACTTCTCTTAACAGGGTGACCCTAGCAAGTATGTTTTTGCCTCTGGCAATATGCTTGTGGATTTTAACATTCATGGTCAGTGCTCATGATATGACAGCTGGGATTTAAAATACTTGTAGCTAAATCATAAAAGCAGCTAAGAAGTGCAGGCCATCTGCTGCAGGTGTATTTTGAAATACCCTCAAATTTATCAAACACACATTGACACCCATTAACAAAACATTTAGCAGCATAGGATCTCTCCAGAAGTTTTATTTAGGGTTAGCTCCAAAATGTGTCAGTAGGCTCGATTTCCTATTCGCCAGGAACAGTTACTGTCCTTAGCCAAGCACATCCTGACAGTGTTGTTCACATGGCAACATCCATCAGCCCCTGTGAAAGCTGGTGACCTGGCACGTCTTGGCTTTGTACCGCATCTGTCTGGACTGGACATTTATTGAATAGGTGCTGGCAGTGCAGACAGAATTTTATCTGTCTCATTATAATCCATTGAATTGACTTAATCAGCCACAAAAATAGCCAGAGTGCACAATAAGCCATGGGCTCAGATTTCAAGGAAGCCAAAAATTATATTTGTAGTTTAATTTTTTTCTCCTTATGTGTACATATTCAGTGCATTGGCTCATGTTATTCTACCAAATAGCTCATGCGTTCATAATGTACAGCTAAGTCCCTACTGGTATCTGTTTGGCCCATCCTTCAGTGAATGCTGCATGAATGCACAAATATAGTCTGCTAAAACTTCAATTATTTTTGTTGGAAAATAATCCAATCAAAGAATTTTGCAATAAATTGGTGAATACATCTGTATAATTATATCAAAATAGATAATATGTACTCTAGAAAAAAAGAATATATAGAATGCAGAAATTCAATATATACTTGCAATCAGAAAAGGCTGGTTGCATTAGTTACTTTACTGCTTTGACCAAATATATGACGAGTAGAAACTTAAAGGAGAGAAGGTTTATTTCTGTTAACCATTTAGGAAGAGATTCCATCCATCACGGCAGGGAAGGCATGATGGAAAGAGTGCATGGTGGCTGGTGTTTTTCCATCTGTACTAAAAAGAACATGATGAAAGGAATGGGGCCAGACTATAGACTATTAAAGCTGACACTCCATAATCTAGTTTCTTCAGTGAGACTCAGCCTTCTGAAGGTTCTACAACTTTCAAAAGTAGTACCAACAATACCTGAGGAACAAGTATTCAAACATGAAAGTCCAGGGGAAACATTTTATATTCAAGCCATAATATGATGAATATAGACCAAAATCTTAAGATCCAAAGTCAATTTTTATAAATACAAGTTCATGTATAAAATGTTGAAAACCATAAACAAAGAATGCAGGAGAAAATCATTGTTTCACTTTGGCCAGCCATGCAGGTACAAAGTAAATTCTAGGCAGGCCTTCCGTAGATTGGAGATGCCATTCAGCATTTCAGAGGCCTTTCTGGTTTACTCAGTGCACAAATTCAAATACTAATCTCTTCTAGTATAGCTCACACTTACATCTAGAAATAACATAACCAGTTCTTTGGGCATCCTATGGCCCAGTCGTGGTAATTCATAAAATTGATCATCACAAATTGCTTTATGATTGACACACTAATAAGCCAGGCATGGCCTCATATATGTCATTTCTTAGTGGAATGTTTTCAAATGTTGTTTAACAAAGACTACATATTTTGACAATATATAAATAATAAGAATGTATATCTTTATGTAGATCCCACATATTTGTAAGTGGAATTTCATCCTGGTAAATTCATCAAGATAACATCTTACATCTAAAACACATTTAAGAAATCTAACCTGTCACCTAAGGGGAAAATATAGTTTAATCTTCCTTGAACATGTGAAAGCACATTAGCATGTAGCTAGGCAAAGTAACACAGCACAGAGCCTATTTTGTAAGTGTTAACTAACTCATTAAACTATTGAATTTTTTGATAGGGAAAATCAAAATGGTTTCATGGGTAGGTTTTTAATGTTTCACAAATCTTGAGAGAAGTTATACTAAATCACTATAAGATAATGGACTGGTTAAATTTTGTCAACTTGACACAAACCCATGTATTTTTCTTTGGTCATGCCTTTGGGGCAGTTTCTTGATAAATGATTGATATGTGAGTGCCCAGCCCACTGTGGGTGTTGCTTTGCCCATCCTAAGCAAATGATTAAGAAAGCAAGCTTAGCAAAGGATGTAAAGAAAGCCAGTAAGCAGCATTCCATCATGGTCTCCTGCTTTAGTTCCTGCCACCAGATTCATGCCTTGACTTCCAGACACCTACTTGGTGTCCCTAAGTAATGGACTATAAACTTTAAGCTGAAATAAATATCTGTCTTCCCCAAATTCATTTTGGTCAGTGTAATCAGGACAGAAATTTTTACCAGAAGTGGGGCATTTCTATGATGGACCTGACCATGTTGTCTTTTGGGAGGATGATGGAGGAATGTAGAAGCCATAGGCTAGAAAAGTCATGAGTGCTTAGAGATCAAGGGCCATTGTTGGAAGTTGAGAAGATGATGAGAGTAATGCAGGCAAGGAAGGCCTGGTTTGTAAAGTTTTGAGAGAAGACTGAGGGACTCTCAATGACTCTACTGGGGCCATTTGTGTGACACTGAATTAAGATGGTTTTGGTCAGCTAGTATTCAAGAACCAGCTCTGATAACAAGAGACCAACACAACTAAAGTGAAAACATTGTTTTACTCATACAATTGATGTTTACTAGCCAAGGCTAAGAAATCAGGTGTGGCTAAGAAGAGACCAATGTTACTACAAAGAAACGTGGGGAGTACTTTCTTGGGACCCTCACACAGAAGCTGCACTATAAAGGGGGCCAAGGCTGCGTGTAAACCTGGCAGCTGAACTTGGTAATTCATAATTGTCCTGCACAAGGTACTGACTTTTGGTAGCATCAACCTGCAATGTTGAAGGGGACATGCAAAGATGCTGAACTTGTGATATGCTGAGAGGGCATTGGTGAATGTGTAGCTCCAGTGATAGAGGAATCTCCAGCATATAGGAGATGCTAGGACCATAGGACAACCACCAAGGACAGCAGAAAGTGTGGTGTGAAACAGGCCTGAGCTTATCAGACAAGGGATGTCTTGTAGATGACAGACCCAGAGAGGTGGGGTCACCTATGCCCTTTGGAGGCAAGATGGCTATGAGTGAGTCCCAAGTGTCCCACGATGAGTACTTTAGCGTTGAATTTCGTTTTGCTTATTTGTTTGTTTTCTATTTGCAGCTGCTCCACGCTTCTTCCCTCTTAGGATAAGATTTGCTTTTGATTTTATAGGAATTGAGAATTATGAGACTGCATTTTCAAGAGATCTTGGACTTTTAGAGTACTGAACATTTGAAGACTGATAGACTTTTAAGATTGGACTTTGTTTTATATTTTGAAATGTAAGCTCTCCAGGACCCACAAGAAAGGAAAGGTTGTAATTTAATTTTTGCGTGTCTAGTTGACAAGGGGTCACTTCTGCCGGTCAGTTTTGTCAGCTTCATACAAATGGAATAACGTAGGAAGAGAGCACCTCAATTTACAAACTGACTCTGTCACATCGGTCTGTGCGCATGCCCGATGTGTGTTGGGGGAGAATATTTTCATTAATTATTGATAGGGGAAGGCTCAGCCCACTGTGGCCAGTGCCATTCCTTTTCCAGTAGCCCTAGGATGTATAAGTAAACAGATTGAACAAACCATGACAGGCAAGCCAACAATCAGCATTCCACCATGGTTTCTGCTTCAATTCCTTCTTCCACGTTCCTACCCTGTGTTCTAGATGTGATTTCCCTCAGTGTTGGAATATAAAGTGTAAGCTGAAATAAACATAGACTCCCCCAAGTTAGTTTTGGTCCATGTTTTTCACCACAAGAAAATAACTAGAACAGATGGGGATCCTCTGAGCTTATGGCTTGGCTAGCCCTGAAAATGCTCCCTCACAAAAATTATTTATTAGTTTAAAAAAAAGTATATGGAAAATATAAGTAAAACCAAGGGAACTACTTCTATAACCCTCTGTAGCCATTTATCAGATAGGGAACTATTAAGCACTTGTATTGTGGTCACTATAACCCAAGACTTAAAAGTTCAATTTAATGAATTGAGTTGAATTGAAAAAATTGAAATAGATTTAATACGTTACTACAGAGCACAACTCAAAACATACTTTATACATGGGGGGAAAATTAACTTCCTTTTCCTACTGTGACCCAAACTCAAGCCTCATGTATGTTGATGAAACTGAGCTAAAATTCACAGCTCAAACATTCAAATTTTAGTTTCCAAATTGAAATGTGTTAAACATATCAAATTGTCATCGACTTCAGAGACAATGTGAAAACGAAAGCATCTAAAATTTCTCGTCAGTAAATTTACTATTGATTCTATGTTGAAATAATGTTGGGATCACATTGGGTTAAATAAAATGTAATTTTAAAATTGATACCATCTATTTACTATTGCTTACCATTAACATAGCTACTATCAAACCAAATATAAGTGCATTTTTATTGGACAATAAGGCCAAAGGGAAAACAAAACAAACAAAACAAAACAAAAAGTTTCTGATGTCTTGATCACTGGCTTTGTTCCCAGAGAAACTTACTTTAATCTTATCTTCATGACCCTATTCAAGAACTTTGATGATAGTATTTCTGTGTTTTCCTAATTTGTTCAGACATATGCTCCATATAATAAAAATAAGATTTCTTAGAGTAAGTAGTACTTCTAAATCTACTGCAAAGAAAAAAAAAAACATTTTTTAAAAGAGGAAAGAAAAAGAAAAGTGGACACAAGGAAATGCAAATCACTCTAGAAATATATGTGGTGGAGGCTCAGAGTTGAGACAGAAAAGAATGCTTCTTAGACATCCTAAATCTTATTTGTAGCCATTTCCCAACAAAATGTATTTACAAATAAGATTAGGTTAGTTGGGTTGCTTCTGTAGCAAATCCTATTTCTCTTATAACATAGACTAAAAAGCCTTTTAATCTATTGCTGAAGGGCTCCAAATACATCTTTAATAGTGGTTTAATGGGATCATATATTATCACTCCTAACTGACAAATTCAGATAACTTTTGAATATAAATTATTAATTATAACAATGTATATTTCAATAAGTAATAATCCTTAGAGTAATTTTCTATTTCTTTTTTTAATAAATCTTTTATTCATTTTACATTCCAACCACAGTTCCCCCTTCCACCCATCCTCTGCTCCCCCCTCTACTTTCGCTCCCTGACCCACCCCTCCATCCACTCCTCCAAAAGTGTAAGGCCTTTCATAGGGAGTCAACAAAACCTGGTACATTCAGTTGAGGCAAGACCAAGCCCCTCCTCTTTGCATCTAGGCTGAGCAAGTCATCACACCATAGGGAAGAGGCTCCAAAAAGCCAGCTCATGCACCAGGCACAGATCTTGATCCCACTGCCAGGGGCCCCCCTCAAACAGACGAAGCTACACAACTGTCTCCCAGATGCAGAGGTCCTAGTTCAGTCCCATGTAGGCTCCATGGCTGTCAGTCTAGAGTTCTTGAGTTCCCATGAGCTTGATTCAGTTGTCTCTGTAGATTTCTCCATCATGATCTTGACCATCTTGCTCATATAATCCCTCCTCTCTCTCTTTGACTGGACTCCTGGAGCTTGACCTGGTGCTTAGCTGTGGATCTCAGCATCTGCTTCCATCAGTTACTGGATGAAGTCTCTATGATGACAGGTAAGATATTCACCAATCTGAATACAGAGGAAGGTCAGTTCAGGTACCCTCTCCACTATTGCTAGTAATCTTAGCTGGGGTCATCCTTGTAAATTCCTGGGAATTTCCATAGCTCCAGATTTCTCCCTAACCCCATAATGACTCACTCTATCAAGGTATCTCTTTCATTGCTCTTCCATTCTGTCCCTGTTCCAGCTTGACCATCCTGTTCCCTCACGTTCTCATCTCCTATCTGCTCCCCTGTACCACCTCCCCAGCTCCCAGTTTACCCAGGAGATCTTATCTATTCCCCCTTCCCAGGGTAAGCCATGCATTCCTCTTAGGGTCCCTGTTACCTAGCTTCTCTGGGCCTGTCTATCCAATATCCCATGTAAAAACCCTGGTATACACAAAGAGCACAAAACCAGACTTGAGATCCCCTTGGATGTAATATGTAAATGAGACTGGGGTTAGGTAGACTTTTCTTTCCCCTTGGACTCATTTCTTTTTAGATGCAACATACTGTGTCTTCTCATGAGTCCCTTGTTTAGATCATAAATTTGTTAAATAGAATACTCTCCATTTTCATTACATTATTAATATATACTACTATCTATTTCAATTAATTTTAACTTCTATGCTAATCTACATATCTGATGTTTCGGATAATAATTTGTACTTAAAGTATTTTAGTGCCAGGGGATTATCCTATTGAATGTCTCCTATTTTAGAGTAGAGAAAATACTGAAACTGTGAAAAATAAGACAAATTTTTGTGAAAAATAAAGTAGACTCCATGATGATCATTTTCTATCAACTGGTGTATGTGACCCTCCCTTTCCTCATAAAGGCAGAGTGAAAGGGCTACTTATTTAGCTTACATTTTACATTATTTAAACTCAGGAGGATAGAAATGTACATGCTTATCAATATAACACAAAATAATTCCTTGTGTTTTAGGGACTATTTCTTTTTCAAATGCCATCTATGTCTCTCTCAGCATATAAGATTATTCTTGGAAATACATAGAGATAGTGATTTTATGATCAGAATCTATATGTTCTAAAACCTTAATGTCTTGCTTACATTGAAGTTGAATGGTGAGCAGCTTATATAAAGCAGTACATAGGAGAGCATTTAAATGAAGTATGAATGTTGGGAGACAATCTTGGGAAGTTCTGTGCAAGTCTTGATGGTGAGCATGAGCTATCTGTAAGTCCTGGGACATCTCACACAGAAGCAAGAAAGTGCCAAATGTTGACAGTAGCAACATCAAATACAAAAAGACCTCTTAAAAATGCATTGATGATTTTCTGCAGTTATTTTTAAAGACAAGGAACAACTTCGAGGATGAGTATTTACCCTCCTTCCAATGACCAAACATTAAGTGTAACACAAAACACATCACCCTACATTATCAGTGTTCTACTTTATAAGCTGCAAAACAGAGATTTAATTCTGTGAAATGATACAATAATTTTCAAGGTCAAGAAGCCATTTGATTTTACAAACAATTCCTTTCCACAATTCTACAATGCTGTTCCAGTTACAGCTTATTATTAGAATAGAAAGAGCTTAAAATAATTAAATAAAGAATGAGATTTTTTTTTAATCTTGAAGTAGTAGACTATTTCAGAATTAAGTGCTAAGGAAAATATATCCTTTATACTCTCTTATTCCCTCTGTGTCTGTTTCTGTTTCTCTACAATCTAACTTACTTGGTGGGTTCTGTGTACAGGGGAACAAGAAATCTTTTACACATTTAGTAATTAACCCTTCTTATTAAAAACAATATAGCTTTCCCATTTCTCTACGTAATTTCCTTTCATAATATAAAAGGCTTCCTTTAATTTGCCAATTACATTTTTTTCTTCTTGAAATTTAACAAGGACACATCTCTTTAGTTTGCTGTCCTTTATTTCTTTTGAACATATTTCCTTTGAGTTATTTCCTTGTAATTCTTTTTTTGTTGTTTTGTTTTTTTGAGACAGGGTTTCTCTGTATAGTTTTGGTGCCTGTCCTGGATCTTGCTCTGTAGACCACGCTGGCCTCAAACTCAGGGAGATCTGCCTGGCTCTGCCTCCCAAGTGCTGGGATTAAAGGTGTGCGCCACCACCACCCCGCCTCTTGTAATTCTTAAGGATTTTTAAGCTTGGATGTCTACTGTTAGTTAGGTTTTATGCTGTAAAGACAACAAAGGAGACACTGTAACTATGAAGACTATTGGAAGCAAAGCTGACTCAGGAGTTCAGTTCATGACTTGCATCTCTTTCCTATAAAGCAACTGATGATTCACCAAAACTTTGAAGGTGGTTACTATGTACTGGTTTTCCAGGAACACTCCATTCCATAATGATAAAAAAACTGTCTTGTCTGTTTATCACTAATTAAACTTTACTTGAAGAAGAGAAAAAATAGGTAAGTTCAGACATAGTTCTTAAAGATGGATGATAGATGCATAGATGTTATAAAGAGAGATAAAGAGTTAAATACAGATAGATCAATAAACAAATGCAGTTTAGACACTGTGTACACTGGCTTGGATATTTGTCATCTTTAAAAGTCCAGGGATTGTAGGTTTGTTTCGCAGCAGGATGCTATTGGGAAGTGATGGGGTGTTTGAAAAGCAGGACTTGGTGGGAGGTCTTTAAGCTGTAGGGAGCATGCTTCCTCCCCAAGGGAGCCATGAAATGGCTATCAGCCACTCTTATGTCTTTGTTTTCTGGTTCATGAGGTATGAGCTTTGATCTGCCAGGCATTGCACAAGTTTGGACCACATGTACCAGAGTTCCAAAGCACAGACTTATCTTATACTGGAGCCTCCAGGACCACGAACCAAAATGAAAACTTTTCTCTCCATTAGTTAATTGACTCAGGTCTCTCATTATAATGACAGGACTTTTTCTCTGTTATTTAAGATTTCCATTTCACTTATGCTCTTTAAATCTGTATCTAGCCAATTTATGTATTACAAAGATTTTAATTAAAAATAATTAAAGTCACGATAACTTGAACTTTATAGACTGAAGCATGATTTGGAAATAAAAAAATAAAAAGTTTTATAAGTTTTTTTTATATGCAAGTCATTTTTCTTCCTCTTTATTTATCTAGCTGGTCTACCATTGTTTTCTTCCAAAAGGCTAAGCCAGCACGTGTTCTTCCCACGAAACTTTGTTATTGTCGCATCAGATGCATCTTTGAACCTTGTTCTACAGCCGCTCTTGCATTGCCCCAGAGCAGCCTTTTGTATGACATTTCTACTTTAGCTAACAATAAAACAATGACTTCAGAGCACGTTAAGAAGAGACTCTCCCTTCTACTGACACAAACTTCTGTTTTCAGCTTGCTTTGTTCTTTCAGTCTGTTGTGTAGACCCATAACAATGATTTACGTGTCACTTTAGACTGTATTCTGGCATATGATAATGATAAAAAGGAGCGCATGTAGGATTTTTCAGTAGTTCATGGCTTGTTGTTATTGTTGTTGTCTCTTTTTCCTTCAGTAAATGTGTAATCTGTCTAGGTAAAAAAATATCTACTCTTATACCATAAAAAAAGGAGAACCATTTCTGTTCCACTTCACTCCCTGCCTCATCACCAGAATGAAACTTTAATTTCCTTTACAAGCTTTTAAAAGAACCTTGTCTAATCTTTGGGAATGAGGCCTTGAATCTAGGCCATTCCTGAGATAATATTTTACTGGTACAGACATACTTAAACATAGATTGGGCTTTCAAATGGCTCAACATCCTGCACAGTCCATTCGACCATGCTGATTCAGAAAAACAGTGTTGACTCCTCTAAACCGATCACAGAGGGAATGTCAGACAAGTCTCTGGCTCTCTCCATTTGAACATTTTTGCTACTTGACTGACATCTGTATAGTCATACAGAAACACATTGTCTTGTCCTAAACAGCAAATGGAAAAGAAGAAAAGAAAACCCTAATAAAAGAATGGTACATATTTCTCATATCTAATAACAAAGTACACTCGTTTGTTTCTAGCATAAGGGCCTTTCTCCTCCTCATAAATCACTCTATGAATCCACTACAGAATATGAAGTACTAGCTTTCATTTTTGATCCATAATTACTTACCTCATACCAGTTCCCCATTACAAAAAGACTGTTTTTATATCTGTCAGTTTATGTCTTTGGTATCCACATATTTTATTATCTATTCATTTAGCAAATATTTATTAAATGACTTTGTTTGCTAGCCACTGTTTTCTTAATTAGTGAACAGGCTTCTGTAAAGTTTTATATATTTATAAAGATGATTTTAATAAGGAAAGGCAGTCAATAAACAGTAAAAAAACAAGCATGTAAACTAATAAGAGAAAAATTCTAACAAGTAGACTAGAATAAGGGAGATCAGGAATGCTTGGGGAAAATGGCTCCTAGCATGAAATAGGGTGATTTAGGGAGTTTCTAGGCATAAAAAGGAATTAGAATGATGGACCCATGAAGGGAACATCTTCAGAGAAAGGTCAGACAGCTCCTAGAGAATGACTACTTGAGGCTCAGAAAACTGTGAGAAATTTGATTTTATTCTCAGAGAACTGGACTTTCTGTAATGTTGTCAAGTATAGTAAATAAAAATGAAGGGCAACTGTTACCTATTAATTTAGATGAACAATGGATAATTTTAGTGTATCTCCTAGGAAATATTTTTATATTTTATACTAACTAGTATTTGAATAATTATAGTGTAATTATTTTCCATGCAATATTTATGATAATACTTAAATTCCAAAATATTATGTTTATCTGAAATTCATTTGAGTGCTCTGAAATGCCATGTCTGAGTGTAGACATCTGGTAAAGAACACTCTCTGCTGAGATAATAATAAGTACAAAGAGAAGGGACAGGAAGAAAGAAAAAGACCTTGATTGGTAGGATCACGGACTGATGTATAAAAAAATGGAATTTGTTTACAAAATATTTTCAAACAAATCAAATAACTTAATGGAAGAATGTTGTAAGAACAGGTGGATCACCGAATGAGAAGAAATCTCAATCTGATTTGAAAATACTAGTGTTGTGGTTTTGTTATGTCAAGTTCTCACTGTATAGCTAAACTTGACTGTAATTCACTGTGTAGCCCAGGCTGTCTTCAATCTCACAATAGCCTCCTTTTGCCGTATTCAGCATGCTACCTACTGTTACAGATATGAGTGCGTGCAACCAAATTTGTATGTGTGTGTATGTGTGTACATATATACATATGTGTATATATATTTATTTATTTTGTGTTGCAGAGCAGAGTTGACTGAAAACATTGACTACCAGACCCACTGTGTGTGAATTTAAATTTCTTGGGTGGGTGATATGTGAATGTATTAGCTATCACGTCCTTCCCAAATGGCTGAACTGTGCTTTCTTTTATTTTGACAGAGTTATTTTCTACTGATCTGGACCATGTGAGTTAAAGCCCCAAATTCATGGTGTCTCCATGGTTACAGGAGGACAGCCTGCCACTTTATGCTCAAAAGAGCTGAATTGTTTTCACCTGAGATTGAATAGCACCTGGCAGCGTTTGCAAGATGACAAATTCAATAGTGAGTGACACATTTTTATTCAACTATAAACAGGATGCGTTTAAATCACATTAAGGCAGAGATGAAAAGCATTAGCACAGACACTTATTATTCCAGACCATGATGACACCTTGTTCAAGAACATGAACCCAAGAGGTCACTTGTGTGATTTTGAATTCTGAGAACACTATACTCAGAGTGAAATCTCTTCCTAGAATTTTTTTAAGGATCTAAAATATCTAATAACTGATGGGACACAATGAATCTTCCTAGCTTAATATCTACTTAAACGCAGAAAGCATGCATCCTCCTTGTTTGGACTCTCTATTTTTTTAAATTTATTTATGAATATTCTAAGTAACAAACCCTCTCTATGTTCATCTTAAATGCATAGTCTTTTCTTCTCAGAAACTGCCCTACCTGAATTAGAGTAATTACTCTAATTCAGAATTTTCTTTCTTACTATTTGAAAAGATTATACAAAAATGATTTTGATTATCTCAGGATGCTTGCAAGTTTTAAACTCTTCACATTTGAGAGTGGTTGTATCTCGATGCTTAGCCTATAGATGTACACTACTGTTTATAGACTGGGCTGTGGAGCAAGCCAGTATGCAGTGTGAGACTGACAATGCAAAGCATTTATCCATATGTAAAGGAAAGAAAAGATCAGAAAATGGATTCAACATAGGTAAATCATGGAAACACAAGAATGAATGTAAAGTCAAAAATAACATTAAAACCGTAAGAATTGGCTCCCATATTATAATTTTAACAATACTCTGATCAGAGATATAAGACATATCCAAGCTGAAAATTTAGCAGCAACTAAAGAAACTGTCATGAGCATATAATATAGTAAAATAGGAAAACACATATGTGATTTTCTATAATATTAGGGTTTATTGAATAACAATAAATTGATAAGCTACGTTGGTTTACACCTTATCAGATAACTGGTTTTCCTTTATTACTGTTCACTGGCAATGACAAAATCTCGTTTTCCAAATTAATTACTAATTTTAACTTTCATATAACACAGTATTACACGATGTCATTCAGTAATATAGGTCCTACTAGAACAAAAAGCACAGAGTGATGCTATGGATGAAGAGTCATTGTTGGTATTTACATATGATGGAACCCAGTTTGAGAACCTTTGGAAGCTTTCAGAGCCAAGCCACAAAAACTGACCAAGTCATGGGGTCATCCTTAGACCTGTAAGGCAAAGTACAGGACTGGTCCAGTCCAGATAGACTGAATAAGTAGAGGGAAGTAGATAGATGGATGCATGGACTGACAGGATAGATAGCAATTTGAATTGACCTTTCTACGTAATGGGAACCAAGCAAAGCAGAAGTCCTGGGGATACTCATAAATATGCTACTTGTCAGACACTTGAGGTATGCACTGGGCGATCACATGACAGATGAGCGGTGGGGCTATTACCATCGGTATTAGATGTCCTTTTTATGGTGTATAGATGAGAGTGTTGTACACATTTATGATAGAATGTTATCTAATCTGATTTTCTGCTATAATTTCAATATGACCATGTACCAAGATGCTGCGAACCTATTATGATAAACTTATTGGTGGTATATCTTTTATTTGTAAAATAAGTAAGCTATTTATTGGTCTGTGCTGCATGACCAATATATTTGACCAAGTGGTGCTGTGTATATGCATAAACAAGATGCAAAGTCATTTTGCCTTTGTATTAGAACTCCAAGTTGAGTCAGTTGCTGTTTTGTAAAATGGAGTCACCTAGGTTCTAGACACAGAACAGAAGCCACTATTCCACACAGCATTGAGTAACTTCAAGCAGGACACAGCCTGATCTCTACAGAAACCAAATTCAAATTTCACCCATTTCAAATTTATAATAAAAATACTTATAAACCATAATGAAATAGGATTAATTTAAAGCTGATTTAACATTTAAAATGCATAAATATTGCATATCACAACTACATGTTATAGAAGAAAATTCACATGATGCCACCAATAGATGAAGAAAACACATTTGTCAAAATAAAATATCAATGAATTATTAAGAAAATGTCACAGAGGAAAATTTCAACATGATAAATAATTTGCATTAAAAAAACTACAGCTAAATCAAATTCATGATAAGGAATCCAATTTTTCCACTAATGTGAAGAAAAGGGAAATTATGCCCACTCTTCCCCATCCTTCAAACTTGTAAAAGAAACCCTCCATAACTTAATGAGATACAGAATGGAAGATCTGAAGTTTAAGAAGGAAGGACTATGAGTTTCTTTGTAAATAACAGGATTACCTTTTTAGAAACTCCAAGTCAACAATAATAAAACCTTTCTTAAAATAACAAGCAATTCTACTACGGTGTTAAGATAAGGGGTTAAGGTAATAAAGTTAATTGCTTTTCTATATATGAGCAATGAGCAAGTGGAGTTTGAAGCTCAAAACAATACTAGACACCAGGAAGGATGGATGGAGGCACTTTTATAGTCTAAATTATACTAGTTCGTGTTGAAGAAAGGATTCTGCACATATGAACTGTAAATAACTCAGCAGGTATACACACTGCTCAGAGTTTGTTTAGACTTAACCTTTATCCCAGATGATGCCCTGAGAAGAAAGTAAGGCTCTCTGATCTTGGAGTACACAAATCTCCAGAGAAAGAGGGAGGGAAAATGGGAGGAGAAGAGGGAGAGGAGAAGGAAAATGAGGAGGGAAAGTATAAATAGAAAAAAACAAACAACAAACAAAAAACACTAACACCATGAAATTCAGACAAATTTGGTCTTACCAACAGGATGGGACTAAACCTTGGAATGATTTTCTAATATTTTTGCAATGAACCTAAGTTATTTTACATATTCTTTTTTATTAGTTTTTTCACAAATTACATTTTGGTCAAGTGGTTTTTTTTTTTTTTTCATTTATCCTAGAGAAAACAACTCTAGGTTCATTGCAAAGAAACCATTCTATACAGCTTCTATTTGGTGAGTCAATGAGTTTATTGAAGTTACAGGAAAATACATGAGGGATTAATTAGGAAAGTGTATTTACATTACCAAATATTTACATTACCAAAACAACTCATTCTATCATGTGCAAGTATCTCTCGCAAACTACGTTAGCTAGTCCCATCTCCACTTAATTTTCCACTTGGTAAATGCTTTAGAATCTTGCATGGTTAGCTGTGGTTGGGATGTGGGACATGGGTAGAAGTTCTGGGGAGGATTCCTCCTATTTCTTCTACTAAAATATATCAATATTATCATTCATGGAATCCCATCTGTCAATTTTTTCTCATTTTTTCATTTTCTCATTTTAGTCATTTTTCTCATTTATTAATGACTACTACCCAAGGTTACTTCTTCTCTGGGATGAAGACGGCATGATCATCATCACTAAAAGAAAAAGATTTTCCCCTAACATCTTGACTTAGATCTTATACAACTTTTGTTGGGGTCTTTTATTCAAAACTACATATTTGGGGGTGTTCCATAGCCAGTTACATATTAGCAATCTCAAAAGTTATTGGGGATGGACCGATATTAATGTGTAATTTGTAATTTGTCCTTGTTAATTAGTAACTTGTAATGCCAGAAATTCAAACTAGAGATTTTGATTGCTAGAAAAAGTAAAGAGATCTGGGTATTGTATGTGGCTCTGTGTGGAAGCATAACACTCTGAACTGTCTAATTAGTGCTCTAATAAAGACCAAGAAGAAATGGACCTGTTAATCATGTGGACAGGAAAATGCTCTTCAAGAGAAGTATGAGTTATCTGAATTATTTCCAGAGAAATCACAAGAGACAGGAAGCTGATGGAGTCCAAATGGAGATCTTAGAGATAGAGTGTTAATAAAGATAGTACCTTGGAAAAATCATAGCAATTTCTGCTGTCTATTACCACAAATGCCAACTATCAGAAAAAGGAATTCAGTCTTTAAGCTGACTTTTATTCAGAGAGTTGACAGTCTGGAAAGATAAAGGATTAACACCCCAAAATCTGCCTCTCATCTCTCACTCCCAGACAGCATGCTTTATAGAGAGCAAGAAGAATCATGAAATTTGAAATTTACAGGCAAATTGACGGCAACCCAGGTACCAAATGACAAATACTGTATTTTTTTCCTGTATGTGGATATTAGTTTTTATGTTTTCAATATGTGTGTTATAATCCAAATAAACACAGAGGTTAGGATACCAAGATGGAGGAGTGGATCTCTCAAGAAAGGGAAATATAATTTAGCATTATGAAGAGCCATAGGGAAACTGTATTAGGAGAATTAAATTGAAATTGAAGGGAGATGGAAAAGAGGAGTAAGGGAGGGAGTATGTGAAGGGAACACTAAAGGCCATCTAAAAAACAATATGGAAAGGTGTTCTGTAGATGCTTCCTAAAATATATATATATATATATATATCACATTACATATATATGTAAGTTAAATAGAGTCATCATATAACAAAGGAGATAATGTCGCATCTATACATCTTATGCCACCAATTAAACCCTCAACAACAGAAATGGGTTACATCTTGTTAAATAATTGGCCAAAGGGATCCCATAGAATGCCTCAAACATCATCAGCTGTTACAAGGCTTATTGGTTACTTTCCACAACCTGATGGTAAGGCCCTATCTCAAAAGAAAATATGAATGTTCATGGTGCTGGAAGGTACTCTTCACACTACTAAAAGAGAAAAGTAACCATCAATATCATCCAGCTACAAACAACAGTGACCTGCCTGCAAGATATACTGGTACAATAGTGGTACAAAAGATATGGGAACAACCAATAATTTTTCTGATTGGATTTAAGGCCCATTGCCCTCTCTGTGAAATGAAAACCATACCCAACACTGCTAAATTGGCCAACAACCTGAAACTAGATATAACATGAGCCTAGAGGAAACACTACTAACATAATTCTGCTTAAAAAATATCAATAAAATGACTACTGATAACATACTATTATATCCATAGATCAGTGCCTTCCTCAATCTTTATGAGAAGTCACTTTTTGCAGTACATGGGAATTAACATAAAGAATCACAAGTAGACAATGTGTAGACAATGGAAGACTTTGGAACAATAATACTGAATGGCATGTCTTCATTAAACTCTCACTCTTGGGACTCAGTGATCTATATAGAATAGTAGAGACAAAGAAGTGTATGAGCCAGGATTGCTGGAAGCCAAGACACAATAGGACAGATGCACATATAGATTCACAGAGACTATGGCAGCACTCATAAGACCTGCAGAGGTTCAAACTAGATAAAATCCCATCACTGAGAGAAAGAAGTGGACAACGGATCCTACCTCTATCCAAGATGCTACTTGAAATTGAAACTCACTGGCAAAAAGAAAGACAATATTCTCCAATGGAGTGTCACAGGGTATATCAACCATATCCAGGTCTAATGGCAAGAGTAGATAACAAAAAATAAAATTCTGTAGACCCTTTTGGGTTTTTTGTTACCTTCTACCTTGGGGGGGGGTCACCAATGGCAACTATAATAGGTTGTATGATTCAGAGCCTCAAAAGGGAAAAAAATATTTCTTTATTCTTAAACTCCATGTCCTTTTTTCCCTTATTCCGTTGTGTTAGAGAGGGTTTCTACTAGTACCCTCTAGTATTGACAGGAGGGAGCCAAAGAGAGCATCAATCCCTGATTCCTCACATAGGTGGAAAACTTCTCCCAAGTTTGATATTCACAGTATTTTTTAAATAAATTCTTTATCATGTTCAAGAAGTACTCTCTTGCCTATGAGCATTTTTCTTAATTAATTGATATTTGATTTTGTTAGATGTGTTTTCTTCATCTATTGATGTGATTGTATAAATTTTCTTCTATAACATATATGTGTGATTGATTTTGTAAATGCTTAGTCATTTCTAATTAATTAATATTTAAATTAATCATATTTCTTTACCGTTTATAATTATTTTCATTTGACATTTTAAATATGTGAAAAAGTTTGCTCTCTGTGAGTATCAGGCTATGGCTTTCTTGAAGTTACTCAGCTTTGTGAGTAACAGTGGCTTCCAGTCTGTGACCATGTAGATGAGAAAGAATGTAGGAGATATGAAAATAAGAACTGATAAGCTAGATTTAATTAAAATTTAAAGCGTTTGGTTTACAAAATTGTTATGGGATATTAGTTTAACTATGTAAAGATATGTTGCATGTGTTTATGTTGTAGAATATGGTAGAATATTGTTTAACTGTGTAAAGATGTCTTGATTTGCCTGCCTAAGGCACCTGATTGGTCTAATAAAAAGCTGAACGGCTAATAGCTCACAGTAAAGGGATAGGTGGGACTGGCAGGCAGAGAGAACAAGTTGGAGGAGGAATCTAAGCTCAGGAGAAGAAGAGAGCTAGGGAGAAAGAGAAGGAGACACTAGGGGCCAGCCAGTCAGGCAGCTGCCCATAAGCCAGACATGGAGGAAGCAGGAAAGTAGGACATATATAATAAAAGAAAGGTAAAAATCCCTGATAACCATATGAAATAAAATTCAAAGCTTTTGCTCCAGCCAGGGAAGCAAGTAGGATAACTGCAGATAGTCACCCTTCCCCCAGCTTCTCCAAAACCAATCCTCAAATCTTATCCCCAGTTCTGTAGCAGAGCACCTGCTGCAGCCTCCCTTCTCCACCATGTGCCCATCTTCAGTGGATCACACACATCTTAGCTCCTACATTCCCTCCCCCCACTTACTGCTTTAATCCAGACCCCAACTACAGCAGGCAATCCCTAGGTAGCCATAGGCAGCTCTGGCCAGAGAAACAGGCAAGCAAACCATAGATCTCCCCTGCCTCTGTTCCTCTAAGTCCAATGCCACAGTCTCATTTCCAGCTTTCTTGCAAACCACCTGCTTCAGCCTCTCCTCACTCTCTGTCCCCATTCCCAGGGAACTAAGCAGATCCTGGTGGAGCACTCTGCTCCCTTCCCTCCTGAAGGCACCCTCAGCCCCCAACCCACCCATCCACATTCCTAATTGTCAGCCCTAAGTATCTATAAATACATTTTACCTGAAACTCCAAGTGACCATACCTTTCAGCATCCCAGAAGAATTCCTTACCAGGCAACACACAGCCATCAGTCTCCTAAGAACCAGAGAGAGCAACATAAACCAAGAAACAAAATACTTACTCAACAAAGACAAGAACAGGTATCAGTACCTAGAATTACAATCTTCTCAACCTAAATGCCTAGATGCAGTACAAAAGGGTCCAGCAACAGTACCACAGCAGAACCTGAATATTGCAACATAGTTGCACAAGAAAAATGCCTCTATGAATGAATATTGAAATACCAATGGCCTTTAGGAATTTGATAAAGGACCTTAAAGAGGAAATTAATAAATCCCTTTGTGACAGAGCAAGTCAGTGCAGAGGTTCCTAGATCTTATATTCTTGCTGAGGCCATTTTAGGTTTAATCTTGGTTTAATTGATGGAGAATCCCATGGACAATTACTCAACTCTATTCTAGGAATGTAAGAGCAAGATGCCTGAAACTGCCTGCTTGTGAAAATCTCCCCTTCCAACTAACTGCTTATCTTAGCCTCTGTTAAATTATCTGTTTGTGTGAGACTTCTGTTTGAAGCTATGGAGCAAGATACCAGTGTCTTTTGCTTTTAAAAAGCCCCTTACCCAAACACTTCACATAATATTTTAGTCTTGAATAGCTGAATATAGTCCTAGCTGTCTAGAATAAAGACTTTTAATTATTATAATAAACTGTGTCTGAGTTGTCATTTCTGGTCAACTGTAAATAAATGAAGAAATTATGAAAAAATAAACAAACAGTGGAAGGAAATGAACAAAATCATTCAAGATCTGAAAGTGAAAAGAGAATACATAAAGAAAACCCAAACTGAGGGAAGCCAAGAAATGAAAAATTTAGGAACTCAGACAGGAACCTCAGATGCAAGCTTCACCATCAGAATACAGGAGACAGAAGAATCTCAAGCATTGGAGACAGGTAAAAGAAATGGATAACTTTAAAAAAATGTTAAATCTAAAAAAAAACCCTCCTGGACAAAACATCCAGGAAATATGGGATACTATAAAAAAATAAAATCCAAGAATAATAAGAATAATAGGAATAAAGGATGGAGAAAATTCCAAGACAAAGGCATGTAAATCATTTTTGACAAAAGCGTAAAAGAAAATTGTCCTATATAAATAAAGAGATACTTATCAAGGTGCAAGAAGCATACAGAACACCAAATAGACTGGATCAGGAAAGAAAGACCCTTTGGCACATAATAATCAAAACAAATGTACAGAACAAAGAAATAATATTAAAACCTGCAAAAGACAAAATACTAAGTAACATATAAAGACAAACCTATTAGAATAACACCTGACTTCTCAATGAAGACTCTAAAAGCCAGAAGGGCTGGAACAGATGTGATACAGAATCTAAAATATCACAGATGCCAACCCAAGCTACCACCATACTTAGCCAAAATTTCAGTCACAATAGATGGATGAAATAAGAAATTACATGATTAAAAAAATTTAAGCCAAATCTACCAATAAATCCAGCCCTACAGAAGCCCAAAGAAGGAAATGTCCAAACTAAAGGGGTTAACTACAACCAAGAAGCCAGAGATAATAAATAATCCCAGACCAGCAAATCAAAACAGTAGAAACACACTCAAGACCTCATGGAAATTTCTCCAAAACTAAACACATATGCAGACACAAAGCCATTCTCAAAAGATAAAAGAAAATTAAAATGACACCCTGTGTCCTATCTGACCACCATGGATTAAAGCTGGATATTAACAAGAGAGACATCAGAAAGCTTACAAACACATAAAAACTAAACAAATTACTCCCAAATGGAAAAAAAAAAAAAGGCCCAGGGCTAGATGATTACACCACATAATTCTACCAGACTTTCAAAGAAGAGTTAATGTCAATACTTCTCAAATTAATCCACAAAATGAAAACACAAAGACTATTGCCCAATTCATTTTATGAGTCCACAGTTACAGTGATACTCAAACCACATAAAGATCCAGCAAAGAAAGAGAATTATAGCTGGGTGGTGGTAGCACACACTTTTAATCCCAGCACTCGGGAGGCAGAGGCGGGCAGATCTTTGTGAGTTCGAGGCCAGCCTGGTCTACAGAGCAAGATCCAGGAAGGGCACAAAGCTACACAGACAAAACCCTGTCTCAAAAAACAAAAAAAAAAAGAAAGAAAGAAAGAAAGAAAGAAAGGAAGAAAGAAAGAAAGAAAGAAAGAAAGAAAGAAAGAAAGAAAGA
>CABHPR010140778.1:0-29038 GCA_902168415.1 Peromyscus melanophrys | reverse complement strand
GAAGGGAAGGAAGAAAGAAAGAAAGAAAGAAAGAAAGAAAGAAAGAAAGAAAGAAAGAAAGAAAGAGAATTGTAAACCAAATACTCTTATGAACATAGATGCAAAAATTCTCAATAAAATATTTGTGAAATGAATCCAAATACACATCTAAAACATTATCCACCATGAACAAACAGGCTACATCCCAGAGATGCAGGAGTGGTTCAACAATCATAAGTTGGTCAATGTAGTTGACAATATAAAATAACTGAAAAACAAAACAATATGATCATCTCATTAGAAACATGAAAGGCTTTTGACAAAATCCAATACCCCTTCATGTTTAAAGTCATGGAGAGACTAAGGATACAAGTAACATACCTCAATATAATAAAGGCAGTTTACAGCAATCCATAGTCAACTAACTTAAGTGCAGAGAAACTCAAAGCACTCCACTAAAATTGGGAACAAGACAAGATTGTCCACTGTTAGCGCACATATTCAGCAGAGCACTTGAAATCTTATCTAGAACAATAGGAAAGCTGAAGGAGATCACAGAGACACAAATTGGAAAGGAAGCAGTAAAAGTATCATTTTTGGAGATGATATGATAATACATATAAGTGACCCTAAAAATTCCACCAGAAAACTCCCACAGTCAATAAACACCTTTAGCAAAGTAGCTGGATACAAAAATAACTCACAAAAATCAGTATCCATCTTATATACAAATGACAAATGGACTGAGAAAAATATCAAGGAAATAACACTTTTCACAAGAGCTTCAAATAATACAAAAAAAAATCTTTGGATATCTCCAGCCAAGCAAATGAAAGACTAGTATGATGAATACTATAACATTGAAGGAAGGAATTGAAGAAGTTATCATAAGATAAAAAGATTTCCCATGCTAATAGATCAATAGAATTTCCATAGTAAATACAACAATCCTACCAAAAGCAATCTACAGATGCAATGTAATCTCCATCAAAATTTCAACACTATTTTTCAGAGGTCTTGAAAGGACAATCTTCAGCTTCATGTGGAAACACGCACAAAAAAAAAAATACCCAGGGTAGCTAAAGCAACCCTAAATAATAAAAGAACTGCTAGGAGTATCAGCATCCCTGATTTCTAGTTGTACTAGAAAGTTAGAATAATAAAAACCATGTAGTATTGGCATAGAAACAGACATAAAGAATGCTCCTCAACAGCCTTAGCCATCAGGGAAATGCAAATCAAAATGACTCTGAGATTCCATCTTACACCTCTTCCTAAGATCAATAATACACATGACAGCTCATGCTGGAGAGGACGTGCCACAAGAACTCCTCCATTGCCATTGGGAGTCCAAACTTGTACAGCCACTATGAAATTTAGTATAGCAGTTCCTCAAAAAATTGGGAATAGATCTACCTCAAAATCCCAGTTGTACCACTGGAGCCTATACCCAAAAAATGCTTCATGCTATCACAAGGACACTTGCTCAACAACGTTCATTGCTGTTCTATTCATAATATTCAGAAACTGGAAACCACTTAGAGGTACCTCAACAGAGGAATGAGTAAAGAAACATATGCATTTACACAATAGAGTATTACTCAGTCATTAAAAAAAATGCATCATGAAATTCACAGGTAAATGCATGGAACTAGAAACAAATCATCCAGTGAGGTAACCCAGGCCCAGAAAGATAATACGGTATATATCCCAGTATATGTGGATATTAGCTGTGAAGCCAATGATAAACAAGCTACAATCCACAGAACCACGAATGCTATGTTAGGTATAAAGTAAGGGACTGGGGGTCTATCTGGATCACATTAGGAAAGGGAAATAATAGATGGTTATGGGTTAGGATTAGGAGGAGGGTTGAATGTGTGGATCAAGTGGAGAGGGGAAGGAGAGAAGATGACAAGGGAGGGAATACATAGAGAAACAGCTAAAATTAAGGGTCACTTAAGGGTTAGTATGGAATTCTAATACATTAGGTGCTTCCTACAATACATACACATATGAAGCCAATCTAAATAAAATTACCAAATAATGGGGAAGAGTGAGACTGAAGCATCCATCTTTATCAGGAAATGAAGCTTCTAGTACTGAGATTGGTTCACATCTGACTGAGTTGTTGGCCATTGGTGTCCCATGGTGATCCCCAAACTACCCAGGCTGTTGCAAAGAATCACCACAAACTGACAACAAGGTCTCATTGCTGAAGACAACACCTAGACAACTCACTGAACATGGAGACATCCAGCTGGTACCTACATAGAGTCTTTACAATTATGTACTAGTCTTTGGTGTAAGAAGTAACTTTGTATGCTTCCAAAAGAGAAACATAAACCCTTTGATCTATGATATGCTAGGGCAATCATGGCACAAAGTCTGTGGGAATAACCAACTAATATCTTATTTGACTAAAGGTCCACTCCAAGAGATGCAACCCATACCTGATACTGCTTGAGTAACCTAGAACCTTACATTAGATAGCCCAGGGGTTTACAGTAAAACCAAATATCACTGCTCTAAAAAAATAAATAAATAAATAAATAAATAAATAAATAAATAAATAAATAAATAAAAGGTAGCAATACAATGATTCCTATTGAAATTCTCCTATACTCATAGATCAGTACCTTGCTCAGCCATAATCAGAGCAGTTTCCTCTTGAAGCAGATGGGAACAAACACAGAGATCCACCATCAGACATTCTATAGAGTGTAGGACAACTTGGACCACTCAGAGTTAAATGGGATGTCTCCATTAAATCATTCCCCCATGGGCTCAGGGAACTCCAAGAAAGAGCAAGCAGAAAGAATGAAGGAGTGAGAGGAGCTGGAGAACACCAAGAAAACAGGGTCTTCTAAATTAACATGGTCAAAGCTCTGTGAACTCCCAGACACTGAGGCAGTATTCATAGGGCCCACACAGGACTAGACCACGTCCTTTGTGTACATATTGTGGCATTGGTTTAGTTTTTAGGATTCCTGAGTATTCAAATGTATAGGCCTCTGTTTTGTTGTGCCTTCTTTGGGCTCTTTTATTTTCTGTTTGTTTTGTCCAATTCTAATGTGCGATTGTTTGTTTTATCTTATTATATTGTGTTGTACTTATCATCCCTTACAAGCCTGTTCACTCTGTAATGACAGAAAGGGAGTAGATACAGATGGGAGATAGTTTATGAAGAGCTGGGAGAAGTAGAGGGAGGGGAAATTGTAATCAGGATATAGTATGTGAGAAAAAAATATATTTTCACAGAAAGAAAAATAAAAGAAATTCAGTGATTTGGGGAAATGACACAAAGAAATGAAATGGAATGTGACCAAGGTGAAGATATAATTTGATTCTGCCTTGACAAAGCAGTGAGTATATGTGATTATTACAGAAATTTTTGAATAACTCTTTAGATGCTAACTTGAATCTCCTATATGTAATGAGATAAATTAAAATCATTGGCCCTGGGAGATTTGGGGGAGCTGCCAACTCATATTCCAAAGTCGAGCTCTATCTCTTTACCCTAGGTTCCCTCTGGAGAATTTTTCCAGAGTACAATTGGGAACATTATTTAAGAGCATTATCTCCCAAGGACATCTGAATTCAAATTTGAAAGTATAATCTATTCGTATTAACTAGTACAGTACTTACATGCTCTTCATTCTAATTTACATAAGCTGTTTCAATACTTATTAGAAAAATATTCCTTAGTACACCTACAAGGTTAAATAACTTAAAGTTGTAACTAGCCATATCAACAATTTCAAAAGCTGTTATATAGAGTGCATTACTATTAAGTCTATATGTCTTTTAGATACCCTCTGGGAGATTCTAATAGAAAATGTTCATGAAAACACCAAGCTTAAGAAGATATTCATTGTTGTTATTTCTAAAGTTGGAATTATAACACAGAAGTTTTCTAAACAAAATAACAAGGATCAAAAAGTGTGGGAAAAATGTGAAACCTTTATATCATGCTGTTTGTAATATGAAACAATAATGTGGCTACTTCAGAATTCACTCTTAGATTACCATATTCTTCAATAATGTTACAAATTTAACTGGAGGAACACATGCACACTAGCACACATGAATGTTCACAGCAATATTATTCATAACTGTCAAAAGGTGGAAACATCTCAGATCACCGACTGGTAATGAATGGACAAAGCAATGTATCTTATATGAAGTAGTATACAGTCATTGTAAAGAATAAGGCATGGCCGGGCGGTGGTGGTGCACGCCTTTAATCCCAGCACTCGGGGGCAGAGGCAGGCGGATCTCTGTGAGTTCGAGGCCAGCCTGGGCTACCAAGTGAGTTCCAGGAAAGGTGCAAAGCTACACAGAGAAACCCTGTCTCGAAACCCCCCCCCCAAAAAAAAATAAGGCATGAATGAATCTTAAAAATGCCTGATTACGTGAAAGAAACTAGATTTTAAAAAGCTACATGTTCTATGACTATGTTTATTTGACATATCTAGAATAAATGAATTCATAGGGACAAAAGTGTATTAGTGCATTTGTGGTTATTAGAAGCTGCAGGGAGAGGGGAGCAGTGAGTAACTGTTAGTGGTATTGTATTAAGAAATGGTATAGAATTAGGGCAATGGACAGGAAGCATTATGAGTACAATGAAAAACACTGAATTATACTTTTCAGAAATGTGAATAGTTTATCTGAACTGCATTCCATTCAAAAAAATTCAGTGGGAGGAGAAGGTGTCTGATTCCTATTGTCAAAACTGTTCTATCTGGAGTGGTGAATCATAGAATCTGTCTAGCCAGGCTGTGCTGCAGGCTAGGACAAAATTGTCTTTGATTAATGATTCATTTTAAGCCAAAAGAGACATTGTCTCTTTCAAATATTGTTAGCATGGATTTTGCTTTTCTGTTCTTACAGGAAAAAATAGAAGTATTCTGTGTTGGAAAAATCCCTTATTCTGAATTGAACATTGCCTTGTCTTCTACATACCAATTTTTATCTTCAAATATTCTCAAGTAGAATTTTGAGTAATGTCCTGTTCCTTAAAGCTCATATTTAAAAAATAATTAAGGCTATAGTGAATGAAAGTTATAAAATTTAACCTGTAAGACACTCTTCAGAAGCTGCATATTATAAGATTAACTAAAACATTGTAGGTATACCATATAAATGCATTAACACAATCTATATTTGTTGTTATTAACCTGCTAATACATTAGCAAAATATGCTATAAGGCATGTAAAATGAAATTAGTTTCCAATTCTTTATTTTGATGAACAAAAATTAAAGCTAATTTTAAATCACTATAATCAATAAGTAATGGATACATTTATAAGGTGTATTTAAAGTGATCCTGAGTCTTGATAATATCCAGAACATCTATAAATATATTAATATGAATTTGTGCAACAATTCATGGCCACACATAATTGACGGGTGATTCATGCTGTCAAGCAAAATTTCTTTACAATAACAGAAAGGATTTGCTATACTATTGAGAAGTCAACGCTGAAAGCACCTCCTTTCCTTGTCCTTAAGTTTGTTGCTTTTGTCTGCTTCAAGATACAACATGCAAGCATCAAACTCGAAAAACATGTAAGCACGTGTGGTTGATCTATTGTGTACCCCAATAAACTTCTCTGGGGTCAGAGAACAGAACAGACGCTAGATAGACATAGAGGTCAGAAAATGGTGGCACACACACCTTTAATCCTGTCACTCAGGAGGCAGAGATCCATCTGGATCTCTGTGAGTTCAAGGCCACACTGGGAACAGAGCCAGGCATGGTGGCACATGCCTTTAATCCCAGCACTCGAGATCTCATGTCTTGCTTGGTAAAGACACACACCTTTAATCCCAGGAAGTGATGGCAGAAAGCAGAAAGGTATATAAGGCAAGAGGACCAGGAACTAGAAGCTTTTAGGCTTTTAAGCTTTTAAGCTTTTAGCAGCGGTTCAGCTGAGATCCTTTCAGATGAGGACTCAGAGGCTTCCAGTTTGAGGAAACAGGGTCAGCTGAGACGTTGGTGAGATGAGGTTAGTTGTGGCTTGTTCTGCTCTGATCTTTCAGAATTCAGCCCAGTGTCTGGCCCTGATTTTTTTTTTTTATTAATAAGACCATTTAAGATTCATGTTACAAGCACGTTTACTTGGGAGGACTCCATGTACACAGTGATGCTCTCTGTCTTGGAGAATCACAGTCTAATGCCAATGAGAAAAGTATGTAGTCTGTAAAAGGAGTTGAGACTTAATGTTAAATCCAGGTTGATGGAGTGAATGACTGATGCAAGACTATAATATGAATATGTAAAATGGAATATACTGCGGTGCTCAAAATGTGGAAACCTTCAGAGAGATAACACCTGATGTGAGCACTCACAGTGATGTGCTTGCTGTAGACATTCGAGAGATACTGGAATCTACTATAAAAAGTTGCCTATGGCCGAACTACCACATGGTAAACTACAGGCAACATGTGGTACTTTGTTATAATATAAAGCACAAAAAGAAATTCTGAGGCTATTTTTATTTAAATGCTTAAATCAATGAGTAGAAGGCATAGAAAACTTTTTGTGCAGAATTGAAACTAATTCCTGGCAGAATTCAAAGAGTATAGTCCTCGCTCTGTAAGTGTTAAGTTGTACAAAGTGCTCTATTTTCATTACGGAAGGGGAGACACGGGAATAGCTGTGATAAAGAAGACCTAGAGGATTCAGCTCAGTTGTGCTGCTGTGTCCCTTTGGTGTGGCATGGTAAGAATGCTAATTTACCTCTCCGCACTTCCTCCCACCCTGGAAACTCTCCACCCAGACTTCCTTAATGCCGGTGTACCACTTACTTCCATATGGTATCATTAATGAAATTTTCTAGAAATAGGAATTTAATAGGAGGAAATGGATTGTTAAAAATGCATATTGAAGCCTATTCCCGGCAGGAACCCTGAACTCTGTTCATCTGTGGTGGAAATGGTGTTAACCTTAGGAAAGAATATTTTATTAATCTTCATCATAACCTCTTTTAGTATTTCATGAAAATGTCTGTTTGCAGTACTTCCTGCTCTGCTTCCCTTAAAGATCTTAAAGACGTAGTAAAGGATCTGTTAGAGCCATAGTCATCCATTAAAACATTGTTCATTGTACTTATAGAAATCCTAATTTTTAACTTAATTTGATTTAAAAAAAATAAAACCAATTAGAAATTTTTCTTCAAATTTTGAAGATATTATCAAACATTTAAACTTCATTGTTATTAAATCATTTTTAAAAGATTTATTTGTTTGTGTGTGTGTGTGTGTGTGTGTGTGTGTGTGTGTGTGTGTGTGTGTGAGTGCGCGTGCGTGCAGGTGCCCAAGGAAGCCAAAGCCACAAGAGGAGTACCAGACACTCTGGAGCTAGAGTTATAGGTCATGGTCTAGGAGCCGTCCAATTTGGTTTCTGGGACTGGAGCTTCAAAGAAGTTAATAGGCCTAGAAATTATTTGCTCTATGATGAAGGAAAGTAACTTAGACTCTGAGTTTTGATTCTCTCATATGTGCTATGAGAATAATATTTACGGCTTAAAATGCCTTGGAGCCTCTGGCAGGCTCCTGGGTGCATGCTAAGTGCTAGTCGTCAGAAACATGCTAGATGCATTTAGTCCTTTCATTAGATTTAAGAATAGGAGCCCTCGTGAGTCAGCATTTGTTAAAATGCTAAATGCCAAGCACAGAAGCAGAAAATGACTGTAGGCCACTGCATTCCACAGAAGGAGACACTGTGTCTAAGGAAGATAAACAATGTGCTCTGAGACACAGCCTTCATGAGTGCTTATTTCAGATTAACAAACAGTAACCTGGGCAGCCAGGCTGGAGAGATTCACCCTTCAGCACACACCGGTGCTATTATTATTACAACAGGCAAATTCCAAACTGAAGTGAAAAAAAAGATGATTCCGATCAGTGTTACTGATTTAAATACACCTTATTTTTTTACAGAATAAAAGTAGAAGACTGTGTAAAAGTCCCCATTTTTTAAAGCTAAATTTATTTATTCAACTGTTAGAGTGCATGTCTTTTTTGTTTTTCCTTTTCTAATCTCTTGAGAATGCAAGTTACCATTGAAATTCAAGCTTTTGGTTTATCCAAAATAGGAAGATACAGCTAATCCTTGTTAAAACTGATGAATATTCAGTTTTCTTGTCAAGGATATTATGCTGGATTGAAATTGTTGAAATCCCCTAGGGATAGAACCACATTTATATTATGTGTCTGACTTAGCAAACAGGATTCCCTCAGAAGAGCTCTAGGAGCTAACTGGGAGAAGGGAGCTCAAGGCAATAGCAACTGGGCACTGTGATTGAGAGTTCTCCAGTTTGGAGAGAGAGGTAGCTTAGTGGCAAAGAACTCACTTGGTGTGCAGGCATCCTGGGTTCCAACTCCAGCATCCCCCGATTAAATAAATACATAAAATTCAACAATAGAAGATATGGTTTTAAACATTTTGATTTCAGTGTGTGAATGTAAAGTTCCCCTTTTAACCATAACTTTTTCTTTTTTTATGATAACTGAGCAAAGACAATAAGACAGGCAGATGTTAAGTTAATAAATAGGAGAGAGAGGGATAAACTGTTTTAGAGAAACATGTTATACCAATTCTCACTATTCAGGACATGGCTACTAAAGACAATTTCTGCTTTCCTTGTATCCAGTGTCTTGTCCTTAAAAAAATCTGCACAACAGCATGTGTAGCAGGAATCTTAAAAGTTCTTATTAATAAAATCAAACCTGAGGCCGGTTATTGGGGTGAACACTGGAAGATCAGAGAGACAGAACAAGCCACAGCTAACCTCACCTGGCCAACTTCTCAGCTGATCTTGTTTCCTCAGACTAGAAGCCTCTGTGTTCTCATATCTGAATGGCTCTCAGCTGAACTGTGCTGCTCAAAAACCTAAAGGATTAACCAGGCAAATGCTTAACCAGCCAAATGCTTAACCAGCCAAATGCTTCTAGTTCCCGGTTTTCACGCCTTATATACCTTTCTGCTTTCTGACATCACCTTCTGGGATTAAAGGCCTGAGTCACCAAGCCTTGCTGTTTCCAATGTGGCCTTGAACTCACAGAGATAAAGAGGGATCTCTGCCTCTGGAATGCTAGGATTAAAGGTGTGAGTGCCACCATTTTCTAGCCTCTGTATCTAGTGGCTGTTCTGTTCTCTGACCCCAGATAAATTTATTAGGGTGCACAATATTTTGGGGAACACAATACCACCACATATGTCCTTATGTTTTTGTTTATTAGATTCCTGTGGCTGTGTATCATGCTAGAAACAAAAGTCAATTCCTCAACTGCTGACATCTCAATGGTAGAATGGTAGTCTTTGTTTTACCTCACCCTTTACCATCTTAAGTCTGACCACAATGGTCTCTATTCTGTGCCTCAGTTTACTTTTCAAGAACTAAATTGTACTTCCGATTTCATCTCCCTAGACTCTCCCATACTTTCACAGACCCATCCCCTTTGCATCTGTTCTTTGGGGTTTTTTCTTTATTTCTATATCCATAAACCCAATTCTTGGACCCACACCTCAAAGCATGTCTGTTGAGAGTGATTTCTGTTCTAGTTGATTTAAGAATACATTTTTAAAATGACTTTTTAGACAGAGATTTTTGCCTTTGATATTAGAATTGTGTTTGTGAAAATCTGTCTAATCCTTCCGTAAGTGGTACAATGTATTTCAGTATAACATGGGGCTATAAAATTCTTTATGTCTTGGCTTAAGCACTTATTCCAGAGGGTGCTTTATGAAACTAACATCCGACTCCAAATGGAAGCTGAGGAGCACACTAGCCTTTAGGAAGGTGAATAAATTTAGCAGGACCTTCCACCCTGAAGTACGGAAAGCAGCAAATGATAGTCGTAAATTCCACTGGTGGGAGAAAAGGTTCCTTCTCTCTCACATTTCCTTCTTAGCAAAGGAAATCAATCCTCCTGGCATGGCTCCCAGTCTCTTTCCAGGAGCCTGCTGAGGAACAGGAAAGCTGGGCAGTGGGTACACTGGGGATCCACATTTCTCTCCCTGCCACTTCCCACAGGAAGTGCCTCTGCTCGGATCCACTTTAGTCCACATTTACAAAGATGACTTCTTCCCTTTGCTGGAGGAGGGAATTCTCCCTACATCCCACTGACCTCCAAATATAAGCCATATTCCTATTATTAACTGTTCTGTAAATGTAAAAGATTATATTTTAACCTATATTTTTCGTATGCCTCTTGGTAATTTTTTAATTGCCACGGTACTCAAGTAGAGAAAGATAACATTGCTTGAGATCTCTTAAATCCACAAATGAGTAGAGCTTTTCCTGAGTGACCTCCAAGAAGGCTCCACGCTACAGTCTGGAAGTAAGACTTGCTCTGAGCTGAGATTAGCTCCAGCAAATATCTGCTTCTTAAGTAGAAGAAAAGTTAATGACAGCTAGATGTTTTAAATATTTTACATGAAATATAATCCATAGCACGTGTAAGGGCTCAATAACTAGTTGTGGGAGTACTGAACAAATGATTGGATGATGCTCTCCCTTTCCCTCAGGTAACAAGATTCAACACCAGCAGGGATGTGGTCCATTCACCCTCTAAGATGCACACACGGCAGTAAATATCTATATTCATAGATCTGTTAAGGTGAAGGGAACAAAGGGCTGAGGCAGTTGCTTCAAGCAGACAGTGTTTCCAGACAGTGAGGACAGATGGATTTCTCCCGAAATAGAAACAATACATATGCTTTAATGACTTAGGAAGGGCTGAGGGTCCAGAGGGAAAGTCAGCAGTGAAGAGTGTCACTGAGCATAAGGGAAACAGTAACACTAGCTGGAAGATTCATTAGTAGTATAGCCCATCCTGAAGCAATATTTAAGAGCTTCGTGTTAATCCACTTCACCTGATGAACTGTACTTGGGGACCATCCCTGCTTGTTTTTTAGCTCTCCTTAAGGTTGGAAGTTTAAAAAGTAAAACTTACATATTGTCACAAGTAGTATTTTTTTTCTTGAAATTTTCATTGAATTTCACAAAATAGTGAGATTAGCAGCACAGTAAAATCTTGAACACAGGCAAAGACAATTGCTATCTGTAATTCTGTTCAATGAGAAAGCTTCTTGCCTCAAACAATGACTTTTTTAAAAATGGTGAACATTGACTTGCTCAATGTACTCAGGTATTGAGAAGTGTGCAGGACTCTTCTGTGAGAAACAACTCCAGACTGGGTCTGTGAGACAGAATTTCAGTTCATAACAGATTAGCATCACATTATCAAAGCTGGTTATCACAGCTCTTGGAAGATCAGTTTCCTAGGGAGCAATCAGATCCACATGCAGTCAATCTAATTCAATGACATTAATAACTAAGTGGAATAGTGCCGGTAATTTTGGTGACTAAATGTCAAATAGAATTCAATTTTTCAAAATTGATACATGTCTGAGTCTTACCCAAGCATTTGCACACACAATCCACACTGCCCCTCTCAAGTGGGTTCATTTCATGGAAGTCTTTTGGTTTTGACAGCTCATCATAATAATGGATTGCCTTTTATATAAAATTTTACGCAGTCTTCATGAGGAGTAAGTCGAACTCCACCCTCCTTCAATCATATTGATTTAGAAGTGAAGCTCCAGTACATTTGAAGTAATCACAGTCACTTAGCACTTTGGTGGGAAAAGATTCCTTTGTTTGCAAAACAAGCATAATGCCATAATTTGTGATTTTTTTAGAGAGCATTTTGCAGAAAAAAAATCTGAAGCACCTTTTATCAAGGCTCAGGAAAACTGCCAGCAGCATTTTTAATGCTGCCTTTACCTGCTTCACACCACCCCAGTATCTCACCATCTGGACAAGGCTGAAATTTCCCTAAGTTTAGCCAAGTTATCAGAATGGCTTCTTTTTAGCCACCTTTCAAGAAAACATTTGCTTGAGAAAACAAGAAAATCATCATGACAATCAGAAGTGTGTCTCCAGTGGCCGAAGCCCAAGCGTCAACTAAGCATGGCCAAGTATTAGGCTCAGAATCCATGTAACCTTGTCTAACGCACTGCTCTATAGCACTGGGGATTATGACAATAGAGCTTGTTTAGAAGGTGATCATTGCTGAGTGCAAAGCAGTATTAAATTATTTTTCAGAATGGAACATTGCACTTTCCTAATAGTCAACTAAATAACCACATTGCAAGAATTTCAGTGAGTTTAGCAGTGAAAAACTTTAGAACCATGTGCTCTCAGATCATAAAAATTTCTGTATGAAATACTTGAGAATGAGTCTATGGAATTTTGTTGTATTTAACCCACCTTATCATCAAATCTTTACAAATTTTTATTTCAGAATTACTGGAGCAAATGGAAACAATCAAATCAGAATATTATTGATATAGAATGGGAACAATTTTTCAATAGAGTACAATGTAGAAACAGTAAAATGCACAGACTTCAAGTATAATATTTCAATGCAAATGACAGCTACACATAATTGTATATCCACACCATTTACTTATTGGGATTAAAATATAGCCATAAACCCAAGAAATTAGCTTCTGCCCTTGCTTCCAGTCTATCTCATCTCCATGTGTATAGTCCCACTACTATCCTAACTTTTTAAGTCATATTTATCTGACCTAAGAAATGCTAGAAGAAAAACTCAGATGAATAGAATTATACATTTTGCATTTTCTTCTGCTGATTAATATGCTACCATTTGAATTTAGTGTTTAAACCTTATTTGATTGTATAAATATACAATAATTAATTTACATATTTTCTTGAAAGGTATTTAGGTTGCAACTGGTTTTTAATTTGTTTTGAACAAAATGCAACTGTACTAAGAATTAATTTAATTCACAGTGTTCAACATTCAGCCAATATTTAAAAAAACAACTATGTAGATTAAATCACTTCCTTTTTTTATTTAAATTTTTTTTTCTTGGGGTTTGGCCATGGATCTCTGCATCTGCTTCCACCAGTCACTGGATGAGAGTTCTATCATGATAGTTAGGGTGTTCGGCCATCCGATCACCAGAGTAGGTCATCTCAGGAACTCTCTCAACCATTGCCCGTAGTCTATAGTGGAGGTATCTTTGTGGATTTCTGGGGACCTCCCTAGCACTCTGCTTCTTCCTATTCCCATGAGGTCTTCATTTATCATGGAAATCTTTCCTTGTTCTCCTTCTCTGTTCTTGATCCAGCTGCGACCTCATGCTCCCCTAAGCTCTCTTTCCCCCCACCGTTGCCCTCCATCACCCCCCACCCCCAGTTTGCTCATGTAGCTCTCATCCATTTCTCTGTCGCTGGGTGATCCCTGTGTCTTTCTCAGGGTCCTCTTTACTAGGTAGCCTCCCTGGAGTTGTGAGTTGCAGTCTGATTATCCTTTGCTTTACATCTAGTATCCACTTATGAGTGAGTACATATCATGTTTGTTTAAGAGTCCAACCAGTGAGAGAGAGGAGGGATTATATGAGCAAGAGATATCAAGACCCTGATTGGAAAAAGCACAGAGACAAATAGCCAAACTAGTGGAAACACACGAACAGTGAACCAATAGCTGAGGAGACCCCATGGAACTGGACCAGGCCCTCTAGATAAGTGAGACAGTTGATGAGCTTGAACTGTCTAGGAGGCCCCCAGGCAGTGGGACCAGGACCTGTCCTTGGTGCATGAGTTGGCTTTTTGGAACCTAGGGCCTATGCTGAGACACTTTGCTCAGCCTTGGTGCAGGAAGGAAGAGACTGGACCTGCCTCAACTGAATCTACCAAGCTGGACTGAATCCCCAGGGGAAACCTTGCCTTGGAGGAGGTGGGAATGTGGGGTGGACGGGGGGGAGGAAGGCTAGGGGTGGGAGGAGGGAGGACAGGGGAATCCGTGGCTGATATGTAAAATTAAATTAATTATAAAATAAAAATATTTATATTTTTTTCTTTCCTTTTGCATACCAACCCCTGTTCTGCCTCCCTCTCCTTCTCCTGCTCCATCTGCACCTACCCCCACCTCACCCCCACCCACCCCCACCCCTCCTCACAGAGGGTAAGGCCTCCCTTGGGCAGTCACCATAGGCTGGTATACCAAGTTGGGGCTGAACCTAGCCCCCTCTCCTTGCATCAAGGCTGAGTAAGGCATCAGCATCAGTAAGGGAATGGGCTCTAAAAAGCCAGTTCCTGTACCTGGGATAAGTCCTGGTCCCATCGCCAGGGGACCCACAAACACATCAAGTCACGCAACTTTCACTCACATTCAGAGGGACTAGTGTGGTCCCACGCAGGCTCCCCAGGTGTCAGTCCAGAGTCCATGAACTCCCACTAGCTTGGGTCAGCTATCTCTGTGGTTTTTTTTTTTTTTTTTTTTTTCCCCATCATGATTCTGACCCCGCTTGCTCTTATAATCCTTCCTCCCTCTCTTCAACTGAACTCCAGAATCTTGGCCAAGTGCTTGGCTGTGGGTCTCTGCATCTGCTTCCATCAGAAGCCACTTGCCAACAGAAACATACAGAAGAGAAAAGGTGAAAGAAAAGTAGAAAAATAAAGTTATATGATGAAAGTGTGAATGGCTTTGCATAAACACATTGATTGACTTTTTAAGTACTGTGATGTTTAATCACAATAATGAGCACTTGCGTTGTTTAATGTCTGGAGAACCTTGGTTTCATTATTTTACAAACACAGACAGAGGGCTGTTTATGTAGAATCAAAGAAAATGCTTAAAAAAAAGAAGAGAGCATTTGCCGAAAGAAGATAGGGAAAATATGGAAGTATTTCAAACCCATGCAAAATTATGCTAACTTACGACAGTTTTAAAGGTTCTTTATAACTTGCTAGATGTCTGTACACAAAGAAGACCATATGTATGGCATAAATATTCAGACAGGATGAATGCATTTAGAGAACTTTAAAAAAAATCACAAAGGTAATAAGCAAACAAAGCCACATGTATTTTTATTTTAAATATCTAATGAAAATTTGCTAGATGAGTGTAATGAGCAGATAAAGCAGAACAGTACATTTTGTCTTGAGCTACTCAGTAAGTAGCTGTGTCTTGACTGCTACAAAACAGTATATGGCTACAAAACTGGATATGTCAAGAACAATACCCTCACAACTCACAGCAGGTGTAGTTAGCTACCAGGACAAGGTCAAGTCAACATTCTATAGCTCGAGGAGTGGTTCTCCAGGGCCTCAAACCTAGCTGAGAGCTTTCAGGAACTAATAGCTTCCACAGGAAAGAGACTCTGCTTTCCTTCAGGGGTGTGAACTCTCAGTTACTCAAGCTCAAGAGGTCAGTCCAACATTCCTGAGTAGCTCTAATTGGACTCAATGGACTATAAAAAAACAAAAAGAGGATTTGAAGATTAGAAAAAGATAGAATAACTCTGGGAGAAGTTTGATAAGGAAAAGGGGAGGAATGATCAAAATGTGTTGTGTATATATATATATATATATATATATATATATATATATATATATACATGAATTACTCATAGTAAGTCTACATAGATAAAATAAAATTTTATAAAACAGGAAAAATGATAGACAATCACCTAAATTTATTACAATTAAAATACATTACTTTAATATATTTTATAATAATAAATTATATGTAATACTTTGCTAAGTTTCCTATGGAGCCCAAGCTAGATCCTCAGAAGGAGTTTAGCGAACGTGAATAGTGTGTAACTTCACTTTCCTTAGCAATGTGTTGATAGTTTAAACATGTGGTCTTTGGCATAGAAACAATAGAATTGAGCAAACAAATGGGGATAGAGACAGGAGTATAACGCAGGCTTCTGTTTGTGAGATCAAGGGAATCAGCACCCACCAAAGACAAAACCAAGATGCCTCTCTCACAAAAAAGTAAAGGAGGCAAGTATTTTTTCACTTTCCTGAAGTGGGCTGACAAGCAATCAGTTTGGCATCGAAAATGCTGGGTTCTCCATAATGGAGGACTGTAGGAACTTATGCTACTGAAGCTTTTGAAAGCATGTAAGGGTAGGATGAAAGAAATCATGTACCCTGCCTTTAACTGATAAAGCCTCTGAGCACAAGAGTGTGTCTTCTGCCCTTGGCAGTGGTCCCTGTCTCCATGATAAGTCTTTCTCTACTAGATATTTCAAATGATACATTTTTAAATAGATTTTGTATCAGCAAAAGCAAACTTTAATTTCTAACAATTAGAACATTTCATATTTCTATTTTGGCAGAATTATCTGTTTTAGGGTACCTTTAGCTCAGTATTAATGGATGGAAAGAATCCAGGAGCAGTGGGTAGGAAATCTGAGTAGTGGGAAATGCTTCAGTCATAACGTTTTCTGCCTATCCTTTCCAATATAATACACCTGATCTGCATACCAATAACTCATGATCATTATCTGACTTTCTAGCAACCTGGAAGATAGCCAAAATATGACCCATAAAGCTGGTTTATGAAGCCTTTGCTAAGTTTCCAATTAAAATATTGATTTTGGCTGGATCCTTATTGATCATACATTTTATAGCTAGATAAGGCTCTAATTCTTATACCTATTAATTTATTTAATAAATATTTCCTCATGCTTACTGTGTGCCAAGCATTTCATAAATAAGATTAACTAAGGTTTCTATAGTTACAGAGATTACAATCTACAGAATAAAACATAATAAGCATGAAAAATGATATATACTGTCATGATTTCAGAATGAAGTGCCTCACAAAGACTTATGTATGCAGTGAAGGTGTGAGCTAGGGTCTTGAGAACTGACGTGACTGAAGAGTCTCTAATCTCATAGATAGAAAAATCCTTCACAAGTTCATAGCCTAATGGAATATGTAGAGTTGGGGGTCTATATGGACACAGTAGGTCACAGAAGGCATGCCTTCACAGACTATGTTTTACCTCTCTCTCTCTCTCTCTCTCTCTCTCTCTCTCTCTCTCTCTCTCTCTCCCCTCCCTCCCTCCCTCCTCCTCTTCCTCTCTACTCCACCTTCTTTTGTCTCTCCTCACCATCAGATTTCTTCCACCGTATTCATCTTCCATGATGATTCTTCCTCAGAACAATCCTAAAAGCAATGGATCTAGCCAGTGTTGAGTTGAATCTTTTAAAACCATGAGCCAAAATAAAACTACACTTATTTAAGTTATTATTCTCAAGTATTTTGAAATAGCCACTTAGCATTGACTAGCACAAATATTTTCAACCATGTGTAGATATTAAAGACACCCTAAAGAAAAATAGTAAGGAGACATAATTCAACATGATAAATTACATAGATGAATTAGACTTTGCTGAGAAGGTAGACAATGCAAATGGGTGTAATTATTTAGGTAGAATAGAGGAGACATACCTTAAGGAGTTACTTGGGGGGCAGAAAAAGGGGTATTAAAACCATATAGAAGTAAAAAAATAAAAATCAGATTAAGCTATAAATGCAAGCACTTCCTTGAAAGGTGAAATAGCCTCTTCGAAGAACAGGACATTTAATTGGACCAAAGCACTAGAATAAGGGAAAAAAGTCAGAGGCAGAGGATTTGTTATGAGAGATATACAAAAGCTGGTGAGATGGACATGTCTAAGTATGAGAGAAAGTTATCACATGTATCAAAGTAGAATAATGAACATTCTAGTCTGTATTTGTAAAAGCTTAGCCAGGTTTTCAATGGTGGATCGACACAATAGGACAAGAATGGAAGCAGAGAAGTTAACAACAGATGTTTTTATCTGTCCCAACTGCCTCCTCTTTCCAAATACTCAGCAACTGCTTCCAAAATAATTGACTCAGAGGCTTAACATAAATTATAAATGCTCAGCCAATAGCTCAAGCTTATTACTAACTAGCTCTTACATTTTAAGTTAACCCATACTCCTTATTCACACGCTGACACATGACCTTTATTAGCATGGCATGTTTATCTCCTGCTCCCTCTGCATCTGGCTGGTGACTTCTCACTCACCAGTACTTCTCCTTGCCATCATCCTTAGTTTGGTCACCCCGCCGATACTTCCTACCTGGCTCCTGGGCAATCAGTGTTTTGTTAAACCAATTCAAGTGATAAATCTTTACGGTATACAAGAGAATTATTGCACAGAAAGCTACAGAACTTAAAATTTTATGCTTATAGTATTTGGCAACACTAATTAATGAAGAATGGTGGAGATGAAAAATGCCAACAGAGGAAGCTTAAAAGAATGACTCAAAGAATTTGATCTCAGATTACCTTTTAGCATAAGAAAGAGGGGAAAAAAAGGAGCGCATGATGATTGATAACCCAACGGGTCATTCTGAGCAACTGTGTGATTGGTAATAATTTGATTGCACATGGGTGTGGAGTTACATAGAGGAGTCTGAGGTAAACAGAGTTTATGCGCAATGTTTAGGTGTCTTTAATGTTGGTAAGGTATTTGAGTCATGATTTGTTTGTTTCTACTAAAGCAGGATACCAAAGCAAATATATATGCTTTTCTGATGTATTTCGAGAACCACCAAGTGGAACAATGTCTGAACAAGTATGGTCTGAACTCTGGAACTTTTGTTTTCTTTGTATTTCTTTGTCACTGTTACAAGGTCTTATATAGCACACCCTGTACTGGCACTCAAGCAGCTCTGGCTTCAGTTTCAATGTAAATATAAAATATGACTTGAGAACCATATTTTGCTTATATTGTTCTGTATAGAGTATTATGAGTTGCTTTTTCACTAAAATTATTTAAAGAAATAGAGACTATTGGCATAATTCTATCTCTTTAAGTAGTTTGTAGATTTCCAAGGCAAGAATATAAGGATCATGTAGACATTTAATACAGACTTTTCTAGACTTATTCACTTTTTTTTTTTTTTTTTTGGTTTTTTTCGAGACAGGGTTTCTCTGTGTAGCTTTGCACCTTTCCTGGAACTCACTTGGTAGCCCAGGCTGGCCTTGAACTCACAGAGATCCGCCTGCCTCTGCCTCCCGAGTGCTGGGATTAAAGGCGTGCGCCACCACCGCCCAGTGACTTATTCACTTTTTTGAGGTTGAAATCAATGTTATGATAAAAAAAAAAAAAAATCTTCACATCGCTTCATTTTTCTTCTATTGCTTTCTTTGCCATGAATGTGTATTTAAAAGGGAAATTACCCAATTGAGGTCAATGAAATGCTTGTTTCAAATAATACTGCCACAGTGTCTTCTAATTTACATTCAGTTTACACTCCATTGTGTGTGAGTCACCTCTTTTCTCACAAGTCCACCAACTATTTCTTTGAACAGTTATTCAAATTTTGTGAAGATTATAGGCATTTTCATTCTAATCTTTACTTCCTTAATTTCCATTAACTTTCTTATGACTGGGTATTAAATTTATTTAGACTTTAGTTTCATATGGGATAAGACACAAATTTAATTTGAATTGAGCAATATAGACTGGTGCTTATCAAACTGTCAGCCACAGTAATGGTTTCTATTGATATATGTTCACATACATATATGTATATACGTGTGAACAAATATGTGTATACATACACACATACGTGCATCTATATACCTACATAGTCTGTATTTGACATTTTAATTTTAATGCAGCTGAACCACCGGCTCAGACATTCATAGATTTCCACAATATTAATGTATATAGTATTACAGAAATTATATTCTTGTTTGGTAAAACAAGCCTTTTTTGAACTGTCTTATTTCATGCTGTGTGGTTCAATATTAGTTGTTGTTATTATTCTTTCTTTTTTATATTTTTAACTTTTACTAAAAATAAAACAGTATGCTTCCTTATACCTGTTTCACAAACCCTGGTGTTTTTTATCCCTCCTCCTCCTTCATCTGTGTTTTCCTCCTCTCCTTTCCCACTTGAAGTCCCCTCACCCCATTTTTCCCATTCCCCCTTCAGATGCTTCTGTCCTACTCTCTCCCTCTCTAGAGCATCTTCCTGTTTCCTGTTGGACTCTTTGTAAGACTATTCAATTGCATAAGAATCTTCAGATAAAACCTAGATGCAAACAGGCAGAGCTTCCTTTTCTACCTCTACAATGTTGAGTTAGCCTTTGATGAGTGTAATTCAAATTGCTATTTACTCAGATCTTCAGTGCCCTTTACTAACATGTAAATCCTGCTCTAGGACAACACTGTGATTATGAGAAATCTTAGGCTATGCACTTGCTTAAAGCTTAAGAATCCTATGAACCATGTGAACAAATTCTTAATTACTACCATGATTATGGCCACGACAGTTATATTTGCTATTTTTGCTTGCCACTGTTAGTGGGAATGCCACTGACTTTGTTTTTAATCTTTCCTATGGCTTTTTTGTTTGACACAATTAGAACATTGTTAAAAATTCCTACCTACTTATTAACATTCTGCTAACAATGCTTGACATGTCTTCTAATTTATATTTGACTGAAAACTATCCAAAAGTATCTACTTTGTTAACATCACACAACAAGTTAAAAAAAAACTGCAAATCCAGGTTTGATTCTTTTGAGGGTTGTCTCTGCCAACCTTGTGTCCTATTATTTAGAGCAGAGTAGGATAGTGGGAAAAAATCAGCTTGCCAAATGGAATCTTGCATCAATTAAGAGATTTTCCTGGATATTAGCAGGATTAGGATGAGAATAAAATGAGGAAACCTAACTTAATATGTGTAGTTAGGTCTTGAAATATTATGTAAATATGGAATGTCCTAAATCTTGTTATGTAAGAATCAATTTTTGTTGTTTGAGGAACAAATTGGGATGTTAAGGTCCAGCTGTAGCATTTAGAGCTAATGGAAAGTTCCCATAACTTTCTTATGCATCAATTCTTTCCTATGTAAGATCAGCTAGGTAATATGAAATATACTTCTATGGGCTTATGGTGAATATGAACTGAGTTAACAGACAAAGATTAATTCAGGATCTGTCACACTGAAAGGATTTATGACTGGTAGTTGGCATTGTATTTATAGCATTTGGATTATTGCCTATGGTAGAACCTACTGAAATTCAATTGACGTGAGACACTATTATATAGATTAGCTTCAAGAGAACTAGCAACACTCCCAACTCACCTCACTTATTGGAGATAAATCTCTCTCCACAATTGGAGCTGCTTCTATATCCTACTGCACATGATTGGCCCAATAGTTTTGTAACATCAAGTAGTCTAAAAGCTGATGAATATGACTTATCTCAGGCCCCTCCTCTCTCAATAAGCAGATTTACAGTATTATTGTCTCTTAAATAATTGCAAGTGTCTTCTTCGTAAAAGACTGAAAAGTCTCTCAATTCAATTTTAATATGTATCTTCATGTATTCTTTTCCCTCACATTTAACTTTGTGGTTGAATAAGTAAGCCCACTTGGCCAGTGATATTTCCCTTATTGTTGTTTCAACTGAATGTAATTTTGAAATCTGGAATAATTTTATTAATCTGTAAGTTAGTGAAAAAGAACTTGAAAATAATTTAAGGATCTACAAAGGACAACTAGAGTAAACGAGGGATTCCTGTGAATATTTCCACATGGTAACATCTAAGCTTCTTACTAATGAAAAGTAGTGTCACTAAAAGGCATATGGGATGCTATGATCCATCTAAGAAAGACCAAGTAATGCTCTGTGTACCCAATTCCTACTGATAAAATATCCATCCGGATAAATGGCTAGATTGTCATAAAATGTGGTTATATGAGACAAGAAGGTGTGTAGAGGCAATGAAAATTTAGAAACTAGAGTCCCTTTTTTCATTAATGAGAAGCTTTTCATTAATAAGAAGCTTAGAGGTTACCATATGGAAATTTTCACAGGAATTCTTCATTTACTCTAGTTACCCTTAGTAGATACTTAAATTATTTTCAAGTTCTTTTACACTAACTTACAGATTAATAAAAGTATTCCAGATTTCAAGAGTACATTCAGTTGAAACAACAATAAGGGAAATATTTAAGAGCTGAAATAGAATAATAAAATATTTTATTTAATTATAAGGTCAAAAAATCCTAAAGAGTAATCACTGAAAATTGAAAATGACACAAAAAAGAATGGTAGGATGCTCACAGATAAAAATATTCAAACATTTCAAGATTAAAACAATTTGTTTATATAGCTTTAGTGAGTGTCTTTTAGTAGGGTATGGAATGAATGTAAAATACACAGAATACTTCTGGTAATTACTGATGAATATTGTACTTTATCACTATTATTTTTGTACAATGGAATAAAACAAATATTAAATTACTTTGGTAACATTGGACACAAAATATTTGGGGTAATAAAAGAGAGTTTATAAAAAAAGAATCCTGTTAAATAAAAATTATAGATGGCAATTCATTTTGTGTTTCATTGGATAAATATGTTTATGATAACTTAAATAGCTAGCTAGTGACCAGATAGATCACAGATAGATAGTTGGTAGATGACTGACAGAAGGATAGATAGATTAGATTAGATAGATAGATAGATAGATAGATAGATAGATAGATAGATGATAGATAGATAGAAAGAAAAATAGATGGAATAAATGGTAGATAAATAGAGATAGATGATAGATAGATAGATAGATAGATAGATAGATAGATAGATAGATAGATAGATAGATAGATAGATAGATAGGATAGATGATAGGTAGATAGATATGATAGATGATAGGTAGATAGATAATAGACAGATAGATGATAGATAGATAATATAGGGCTCCTAAAAGCCATCACTCAGCAGTGATGAATACACCTAACTTCCAGATGTTTTCCAGCAGGTAAAATAACATACACTCATGTACACACACACATACACACACACACACACACACATACATACACACACACACACACAATCACCAGATTTCATTAGATAAATTCCTGATCTTTAGTCTGGATCAAGACATTTGCATAAGAAATTTGAAATATTCTGTCATACCAGAAGATAAGAAACCCTTCCAAAATAACTAGCAGCTATTTTAAGAGTCAATTTGAAACATTACTAGCAAAACACATAATAAGTAATAAATAGAATTACTTACAAACTATTGAGCATATTGAAATCTTTCAGTTTAGGCTGGTATGGGAGAGAAAGACTTCTAAACTGGTCAAATTTAAAAGATGTTTGTCTTAGTTAGGGTTTATATTGTTGTGATGAAACACAGTGACCAAAAAACAAGTTGTGGGGAAAGAGTTCATTTGGCTTACACTTCAGCATTGCTGTTCATCACTGAAGGAAGTCAGGACAGGAACTCAAACAGAGCAGGATCCAAGAGACAAAAACTCTTATAAGGGCCATGGAGGGGAGCTGCTTACTGGCTTACTTGCCATGGTTTGCTCAGCCCACCTTCTTATAGAACCCAGAACCACCAGCTCAGGGATGGCACCAACGATCATGGGCTGGGCCCTCCCTCATTGCTCACTAACAGAAAATGCCTTATAGCTGGATCTCAAGGAGGCATTTCCTCAGCTGAGGCTCTTTCCTCTGATGATTCTAACTTGTGTCAAGTTACACACAAAACCACCCAGTACAACATTAGAGGACAAAATTATTATCTCAAAACTAAACAATATAGGGGAACAAGGGGCATTTATTGTTTGTCCCCCTTACCAGGACACTTGCTCAACTATGTTCATAGCAGCTTTATTCATAATAGCCAGAAACTGGGAAAAACGTAGATGTCCCTCAACCAAAGAATGGATAAAGAAAATATGGTACATTTACACAATGGAGTATTATACAGCTGTTAAAAATGACATAAAGAAATTTGCAGGCAAATGGATGGAATTAGAAAAAAAAAAAAACAGAAAGACAAAGATGGTATGGACTCACTTATAAGTGAATATTAGCTGTAAAGTAAAGGATAACCATGCTACAATCCACAGCCCCAGAGAAGCTAAGTAACAAAGAGGGCTCAAGGGAAGATGTATGAATCTCCCTGGAAAGAGGAAATAGAATAAACATCTCAAGTGAAGGGAGTGGGACAGGTGGCATGGGAAAAGGAGGGATCCGATTGGGGGAGAATAGAGGGAGAGAGTACTGGGAGAGACAAATGGAATTGGGGGTGCATCTTGGGGGTAAGCTAGAAACCTATTGCATGGTAACTCCCAGGTTACCAATAATGACTCTATCTAATAATCCTAGCAATGGGGGATACAGAGCCTGAACTGGCCATCTCCTGTAACCAGGCAACACTTCCAGTGGATGGATTAGGACACCAACCCAGCCACCTAACCTTAGACCAACAATTTGTCTAGTCTACAAAATGTGCTGGGATAAAGATGGCAAAGAAATTGTGAAAGTGGCCAACCAATAACTGGTCAAGCTTTAGACCCGTGTCAGAAGAAGGAATCCACCTCTGATACTGCCTGGAAGGCCAGGACCCAGAGGCTAGATAGCCCATGTCAATGATACCTAATGATATTCACTATGCTCATAGAATGGTGCCTAGCCGAATGGTCATCAGAGAGACTTCACCCAGCAACTGATGGAAACAGATGCAAAGACTCGCAGCCAAACATTAGGCAGAGCTAGGAAATCCTGAGAAAGGAGTGGGGGTTTGTAGGAGCCAATGGGGTCAAGGACACCACAAGGAAACCCATGGAATCAACCTACCTGGGCTCATAGGGCCTCACAGAGACTAGTACAGAGAACCAAGGAGCCTGTATGGGACTGACCTAGTTCCTCTGCACATATGTTACAGTTGTGTAGCTCGATCTTCTTGTAGGACTCCTAACAGTGGGAGTGGGGGCTGTCTTTGACTCTTTTGTGGGCTTTTGGGATCCTATTTCTCACGCTGGATGACCTTACCTATCCTTAATAAGAGAAGAGGTGCCTAGTCTTGCAGCAACTTGATATGCCATGCTTGGTTGATTTCCATGGGAGGCCTGCCAGTATCTGAGGAGAAACAGAGGAGGAGGAGGAGGAGGAGGAGGAGGAGGAGGAGGAGGAGGAGGAGGAGGAGCAGATGTCAAAGGAAGAGTGGAGGTGAAGGGTGAGACTGGGGAGAAAGGAGGGAGGGGAAACTGCAGTTGGGATATAAAAACTAATAATAATTAATAATAATAATTAACAAACACAAATGCTTGTCATAAAAATAGTCCACAGCCAGTCAAAACAATGATCCAATTAGAAAACACTGTTTCTATAGTGTTTTAATAATTACCAAGTCAAAGCAATGCTCAACTGTGGCCACGAAAGTCACCAAAACAGAGCAATTCAACAGTATGTGTCCCCTGTGAGAAACTTGCAGTTCCACCAGTGATGTCTGACTGAGAGAAAGGGAATGAGGGAGAAGGTCAGGAAGAGAGGAGGGTGAGGTGAGAGAACAGGTGATGAGAAAAAATAAATAAAAATGTAATTGCATGAAAAAACTCAGTGGCAGTGTTTCCCACATTGTAAATCTTACAACTATTTACATATATATGTATGTATGTATGTATGTATGTATCTCAAAAAACGACAATTTATGGGACCTTGAACCTCAAAATAATCAAATGATAAAGTGAATACATTTATTGAAGATTCTTCTTTTGATTTGGAAAGCTTTATTTAGATGAATTCTGAAATCCATGCACAGGAAACATCAATGGAAAACTGCATTTTAATAAATAGTGAAAATGGTGTTATTGATTCAGAGAAGCAAGAAAAAATAAACACTATTTCACACATAGTCTTTTTCTAAGGCAAAGTGTGTGTCTGATATGAGAGAAAGCACCGTCAGCAATGGTTAGCACTCATATTAAATTCAGTTTGCAATCTTCTCAAAAATAATCATAATACGAGGGATTTCTAAGGAGATTTTTTCAAGTTAAGGTTGAAAATCACCATGGGTTACACAACCCCACGCAGGGGAGAATGAATGTGCTGAAGAGGTGACAAGCTCTTTGTCCACAGGAGAAGGAAAAAACTGTGTCATCCATCTCCTTGCTAAAGCTGCCCTGCTGGGAAGTAGCTTTGCAATGATAGCATTCTTTGTCCACTCTGTTGGACTCATATGTCTCAGAAACACATAATACCATCCCCTACATAGAACTTGGCATTGATTGTTTTGTGATGACGTTACAAAACAAGTCTTAAGAACATTTTCAACACTATCCAGAGCACAGTCAAACACAGGCACAAACGCACACACACACACACACACACACACACACACACACACACACACACACTTTTGTAAGTTGTAGTCCATGATTTAAATAACCTTTGTGAGTCTAAAGTTAATAAAAAATTGGTTCTACTTATACACACACTACATAAAGAAGCAAGTATGATAAGTAAAGCAAAGCACTGGCATTGAGAAAAAAAAGTATCAAAGTCTTACATATCTAATAATGTGTAATTGATTCATAAAACTCGTTTGCATTCTAGGTTTACCTTCTCATTTACTGTGAAGGTTATAGAAGATGCAGAATATGTCACTAACCACATTATGAAAAAATTCACATGACAGCTGTAAACATCCTTCTAAATATCTGATGAGATGAAGTGGGAGAGATTTAAATGAATAATTTCTAAATTACCTCAGATGGTGGAAGATTCTGACAATATGACAAACTTTTCTCTATCCCCATTATCATAAGCACTGCTTATATGTCTAACTAGCTCTTTCTGCATGTTCATTTAAGAGCATAATTAAAAAGATGTTTTTAGGATTTGTAGCTGAAAGTTTTCCTGTGTCCCACCCGGCTCCCGAGGCCACACGGTCCAGCAGCTGTTCAGACCCAAGTAAACACACAGAGGCTTATTTTGTTTTTTAAACTATGGCCATGGCAGGCTTCTTGCTAGCTAGCTCTTATATCTTAAATTAACCAATTTCTATAAATCTATATTTTCACCATGTGGCTCGTGGCTAACCAGTACCTTTGCATCTTGCTTCTTCTGGCAGCTAGCAGCTTCTCCTCTGCTCTCTGCCTTTCCCTCTCTCTAGTTAGAATGTCCTGCCTAGCCTTATTCTGCCTTACCATTGGCCAAATAGATTTATCAACCAATCAGAGCAACACATATTCACAGCATACAAAATGACATAACCATCAAAGATTGTTTTCTTGAGTCCAAGGCCAGACTGACTATTTCTTGTGTTTCATAAAAAATGTCAAATATAGATTCTGCACTGGAAAAATATTAAAACAATGGTTATATAGATAGAAAGCTAGGAGATTTTTCAAGGTTCAGGTATGCTAGATGCTACCTACAACAGGGGTAAAAACAAACTACCATCTACCAACTGAGAGTACATTAAGTGTGGGTGGTGACATTTGAACAGAACCATCAAAGATGAGAAAAGTCTGTATTGTGTCTCTCCCATGTGTCCAAATGCATGTCATAGTTTTCCTAATAGGAGATCTCAGTAGTCCTTGTTGGTGTGGGAGTCCTGCTAAGCTTTGGGAGTAAAAACATATTTTCTGTACTCATTTTGGAATGGATAAACTCAAAATCAGAGAGTGATATTGATATGACACCCCAAAAATTTAGACCAAGCCCAGATATTAAGAACGAAATTTCAAAACAACCACAAACTGTTACTCACTACTGCTTGAAGAATTTTCTCAAATTTCAGGGACCCTTTAATCTTAAGGCACATACCATCTTGGTAGCCAGTTCAGATTATAAATCCCCATGACAATCAGTGCAGATTTTATTTTTAATTATTACAAAATTATTGGAACAAAGATTAAATCCACTTCTTATTTTGAAAAAAAATACCATAAGCACCCTTTAGTGATAAAGTTTCATATAATTCTGATAAAATTAAATTTCAAAATGAATATGATGAGTGTGGAAGTAAGAAATAATTTTAAAAATCCAAAAATAACACAGGATTTGCTTTTGCTACATGATATATTAATTTCTAAGTCTATCTTGTATTTTACTATATTATGACTTCAAATGGATGCTTTTGTACTTTAAAAAATGTACTTTTCAAAGTAATTAAAAGTCATAATTAGTATAAGAGTTTATTGGACTGATATTTCCTATACTCTTCTCTCTTCTTCCAAATTTTCTACATCACACAACAAAGAAAACAGATCAAAAATAGAAAACTGTTCACAAATCAAGAGCCAGAAAGAATGGTTGCTTTGGAAAGAGCATTCCCAATCACTTGAGGAGCAGGGGTCCTAAAGCTGACAATGAGTACTTTGCAAATTTTAGAAGTGCTTGAGTCATTTTCCCCAATTATTTTCACCATATGATGTTCACGTCTTCACAGCGTGAGATAAGATTGAAAGTTTTTGATTATTCCAGGGGGTCGGGAGAGATCATATGGCGTTGGAGGCTGTAATTGAGCAGGAGTGATTTTGCAGCCAGACCTCCCTTAGGTGACTGTGAGTAGACAGTGCACGCCTGACTGCCAATTGTCAGTAGCAGGAGGGCAGAGCCTCTGGGGCACCATGTCTGTGGCCCATTAGCTGCATGACTCAGCTCTTCCTCTGTCTAAAGTTCCTCCGTGTATTTAAAACAGACAATTTGCTTTCAGTTCTTCTGTGTCAGTCTGTCTTTAGTAGAAAAAGAATTCCTTTGTAAACTATGTTGGACTTGGAAGAACAAAATGACCTTCAGAAGGAGTTACTGTGATTATCTCCCGCCTACTAGAGAACAACAAAACCCAGGGAGAAGTATCCAACAATTTTACACAATGAAAGACTTGGTGATTAGATTAAATGACTTTGAAAGACTGAAATTCAATGAAAGGGCTCATTATTCCTATTACTGATAGAGGTGGGAAGGGTTATGCCAATTTTGCAAGAGACAAGGGAATTAAAAATAGGTACTCCCATGAGACTCACCTTGTCGGTCACAATTAAAATTTGGCCATAATCTCTTACTTATTTTAAAACATTGGGCATTATAAATGACCTCCTTCACTGTTTGTTGTGTTTTGAATGCTTTCAAATAAGTAGAAGCCCATAGCTGCATAATTGTATTATTATTTTCTTAAGTTGGAGAACATTTCTTAGTATATTAAAGAATTTGGATTTTCATCTTTGTATTCCATGGAATTGAACGACAATAAGGAAATTATCCAAATACTTTTTAAAAATATTCAATAACTTAATTCATTTAGTAGGCTCTAAAAGGAACCTGATTTTCAATGCACTATTATTAGAATAGGACAAAATTACTTTCATAAAATATACACATCTGTGTTTATTCTAATTATAG
>CABHPR010140776.1:0-36348 GCA_902168415.1 Peromyscus melanophrys | reverse complement strand
CTCTCTCTCTCTCTCTCTCTCTCTCTCTCTCTCTCTCTCTCTCTCTCACACACACACACACACACACACACACCATAGCATGCATGTACTCACACTCACACATTCACACACTAATAAACACACTCACACATATTCATACACAGTCACACACTCACTAACACAGGTACTCACATACACTAGCATAAACACACACTCATACACACTCACACATACATACTCACACAGGCACACACACATGCATGTAAAGATAGATACAGTTTTTAAGGAAACTGGATGTCAGGGAAACAAGAAGCAGAACTGGAGGCTTTGGGCAAAGCAGGCTGGCCTGAGTACCATTTCTTCCGTAATACTTTCTGTGTGGTCCTACAAGTTTGACCTCCACAGTCCCAGGTGGCTCAGGGGTTCCAGGAAGCAACTTGTTGTGTGATAAGATGCCCACCTCCTCAGGTGGTACAGTCCCCAGGTACAAGCCATGAGGAGACTGGTCGACACCTGTGGTACCAGCCATTCAGTTTCCTCATCAGCCTTGGTCATGTGGAAGGGCCCGTGACTCACTGGACCTGGGCACTTGCAGTGTGTGGCTACTGCATTATAAGTCCTCAATTTCCTTATCTCTTACAAATACTAGGTGTTTATCTTTAGATCAACCTGAGAATAGCTAATATTTGGAAAACTGAGGATTTCACAATATGCAATGAGATGCCATATCTTGGCCTCCTAGCCTGGGAAGCTGCTAGGACTGAGACTTTTTTTTTTTTTTTTTTGCCCCAAAGACTCCTTAAAGCAAAAGAATTAGCCACAGGTTTTCTACTTGACCTCAGGATAAGGTGCAAGTCTGTGATCTCAGTACTTGAGACTGAGAAAGGAGGATCATGAGATTGTGGTCAGTTTGGAAGACATACCAAGATGGGGAGGGAGGGAGGGAGGGAAGGAAGAAGGACAAGGAGGGGGAAGGGAGAAGAAAGGGAAAGGGACAGGAGGAGAGAGGAGGGGAGAGGAGGGGAGGGGCAGGAGTGGGGAGGGAAGGAAGGAAGGAAAAAGGGAAGAGGGGAGGGAAATATGGAGGAAAAGAAAGACAAGAACGGGACTTAAGCCCCGTGAGGAGCTAAACCCTTCCTCAGTCCTGATAGGGTCCAGCTGAACACCGGTCATACAGCCTGCTGCTATTAGAGACCCAGGAGGCTCTCCAGAGGGTGAACTCTCTTTTTTAACTTCCAAAGGTTAGATGTAAGGACAACACTCTCATGACCTCTCTATCTACCAGGACAGCAAAGTCCACGGTGCTCACTTTGATCAAGGGGGGACTAACCGGCCTGCACATCCGCTTGAAGAGCTTCCAGATAACTGAAGAAGTGACAGAAAACAGAGACCATAAATAAAATTAAATGCCCCAAAGAAAACATTCACCCAAGTCGCCTGTGCTCTGCCCCACACAGTAACTCTGTTTCTCGAGGCATAGCCAAAGGGCTCAGCTCTGTCTTTCTAGTCTTGTCTGATTTGCTGAAAACACATTCCAGATAGGGGGCCCAGACCCTTGTCTCCTGCAATACTAATCAAAAGATTTAAAGTTTTGTGAAACACAGACCATACCAGAGTAGAGTCTCAATAAAATAAAATAAAATAAACCAGGCATACATGGGGGGTGGGGCATGATCTGAGCCAGCTGTTAGCTGACTGTATGGACTTAGCCTGGTGTCTTTTCTTAGAAATATTTTTAAGTGGATATAATTCCCATAACAAATGCTTGCCTCTTTAATTTGATGAAATTTGAATGATTTTATCTCAAATGAATCTATGAGGGTTCCATGAATGGTGGCTGAGCTACTGGAGCCTCCAAGCTTTTGTACCTCAGAGCATCACTCTAAAGACTCTACAGACTTCTCCAGGGTGCATCCCTTGGGCTCTAAGCCACACCTTGAAGATCATGACCAAAGACCCTGACAGCATTCAGGATCTTTGATTCTTAAAATAATACTAGCAAAGAACCAACCACCAGTCAATGGGCTAGTCTGTCACAGCAAGCATGTGTTGTGTAGCCCACTCCAATCAAATGACTCTCCTCCCGCAACAACTGCAGTAGTCTTTTGAGAAACCGTTTCTTTCCTGGCGCCGTCAAACACGTATACCAGCCGGCAAAACTCCAATCCTGCATTCAATAGGTCAGAGCCTCACACCTGCCAATCAGAGGGTCACACTCACCTTGCACAGTAATGGATTTAGGGTATGAGAACTCTTGCATTCAAAGCCAATGAAAAATCAATCGTTTTAAGGAGAAAAACTTAGTCATTCACAGTGCTACTGGGCTTGATCCTAGACCAAAGTGAAGCTTGGGTAGCCGACTGGCTTGTTGCCCAGGAGCTAAGGATCTGCTGAGAATGGAGCTCTCAAGCAAAGTGGGAAGCTGGGTCCTGAGGTCATTACAGGGCTCATAGGTCAAGCACACATGACATAACATATTCCTGCACTTTCCAGTTGTGCATATCAACAATTTTTCTTTCCATGTGTAAGCCAATATAATACAAATTTTGTATGATTTGGCTGTATAAAAGTATGTAGAAGTACGGAATGCTGCTAACACAACCTTGGGCAGAACATTGATAGAAACACAAGACAGGAAAGCATCCAAGCATATCGCCATGCAGGGCGTCATCTTACAGCAGTAATGCCTCTCAATGTGGCAAGAGCTCCTTCAGTGTCTACCACGCTCCCGAATGAATGTCAACTCTTCTTTTTAATCGATAACCCTAATGTAAAGCAGCAGATAAGGGAAAAGTGGAAGGTTGATTATAAAGAAACAAAGTGAAGGTACTAACAATTTATTATGAGATTAATGGAACAGAGGCACACTATTTAAAATCAAGTTATAGTTGGGTTTTAATTTCAGTGGTAGTGGAAAGGCTGGACAAAATATAAAAACAACTTTCTACAAACAGTTGCTAAATTAAATAGAGATGGGAAACAGCACAAATCCAGCAGATACAGAGAGAGCTCAGTGCTCAAAGATAGAAAGCATGCTACGGTGTATTGTGGGTGTTGTATGCAAAGTTGAATAATCACAAATTAATTATCTAAAATTAATAGACTTCAAAAGTGGAATTCTGAGCAGGCAGGACATCTGAAAATTGAAAAACAAGATCAGAGAAAGATTGAAGGAGAGCACCCAGATGTGCAAATACATTTCTGTCTGATCTGGAGGAAGAGTAGAAAATTCCAGTGATCCTGACAGAAAGGCATGGCCCAGCGGCTAAAAAAGCTGAGCAGAGATCTCAGCTGATGGTCACAGGTGGGAAACTGGAGCCTGGAATCTAGATCCTGTCACATTCCAGGGACTTGGTAACCATTTTAGGTTTCTTACTGAAACTTCATAAAGGCCATCCTTGTGAATAAAGATCATGCTTGAGAGTGAAGGACTCACCATTGGACACAACTAAAGTGTGAACACCACTTAACAAATTAGAAAACCAATCCTCCTTCACAAAGTCCACAGTGTTGGTAATTCAACAACCATCAGAGAGAAATGCTGCAGTCTTTAAAGAAGGGTAAGAGCATCTAGGGTCTCTATAGTAGATTATCCACAATGTTCAGGAACCAACACTGGGACTCACAGTCGGATGGGTACGAACGGGAGGTGGATGGGAGGATTTGAGGGATGGGTGAATATGATCAAATATATTTTAAGAAATGCTCAAAGAGCTAATAAAAATGAGGGGGAAATGATATGAAAAGAAATAAGAGAATGGAACCTAGATCCAGAATTCACAGTAGCCACCTAACAGATCCAAAGGTAACAAAGACATTACCACTGGGACACAAAGACTTTGGAGGACATCAAAAAGCATTTGCTGTATTTCTAAAACATATGGTCATTTAGCTGAGAAATGGGAGAAAATGAAAATATCACATACAAAGTGGAAAAAATTATGGGATATACTTAATATCAGATTATAGATGGCCCAAAAAGAAAGCATTAAATTGAGGAAGCATCACCCAGCAGAGATGACCTGATCTGAGGACTGGAAATCATTCAAGGAGTAAATCAGAACTGAGCGACCCAGAGAACAGCTGCGAAATGCCTGACAGACACTTGTTAAAGAGACACAGAAGAGGAAGAGGTTGAGGAGGGCAGAAGATTAGTTAAAAACCAGGCATGGTGGTGCATTGATAGCCCAGCTTGTGGGAGGCTGAGGCAGGGGGAATTTCCAAGTCAAGGCCAGTCTGAGTTGTATAGCAAGACCCTGTTGGGGAGAAAAAATGGGGTGAGGAGGAAAGGAAAAGAAAAGAAAAGAAAAAGAGGAAAGGAAAACAATATTTGAAGGAGTAAAGGCTGGCTTACCTAAATTTAGTGGAGATAGGACTTGCCAGCAAGAGCAAGGGCAAGCAGGCAGAGAGAAAAAGCTTCCTTCTTCCAGGTCCTTTATATAGGCTGCCACCAGAAGATGTGACCCGGATTGAAGGTGGATCTTCCCACCTCAAAAGATCCAGATTAAAAGTGGGTCTTCCCATTTCAAATGACGTAATTAAGAAAATGATTCCTCATGGGTTTATCCAGTCACTTTTGTTAGTTAATTCCAGATGTAGTCAAGTTGACAGCCAAGAACAGCCAGCACACATAGGTAAAGAACAGGAAACAGAAAGTTAGGAATGGCCTATGTGCCTTTTAATGAGGGTTGATATACTAAACTGTGCAACATCCAAACAAATGCAACACTACATAGTCATGAAAAAGAATGAGATAGATGAATATATGCTAAGAGAAGAAAACCACCAATATAAAAAGTTCCCAGGAGAAAGATAGGGTGAATAACATAGTAGACATGCATTGGTATGCCTGGGCAGTATGGAAGGGGTGCATGTGTGCAAGCACGCATCAAACTGTTCTGGATGGGTTTGTCTTAAAAGTAACTAATAAAATGGGGCTGGACAGATGGCTCAGTGGTTAAGAACTCTTAATTGCTCTTGCAGAGGACTCCAGGTTTGGCTCTCATACATATATTTACATAAGTATTACACATCCATGGCATTACTTATGTGTATCTAATACAGATTTACAAAATAAACTAAATATGAGTATACAATATCGATTTATACATAGTCTACATAGCCAACCTGAGTTATTAACTTCTCCAACTTGAGTATGTGCATATGTAATCTGTATTCTACATTTTATATTTATATTGAGAGAACTTTTCAGCTCACTCAGTTAAAAGTAGATAGCTACAAACTATCTTGGAGCCAAAAACAGCCATCTTGCCCAACAGTGTATCTAAGATGAAAGATCATGATCCAGCGCCCCAACTTCTCACCCCTCACCCCCACAAAGACAACACATTTGGCACCCATGCTCAACTGTGGTCCAGAAAACGATGCATAAAGAGGCTGCCTTATGGGCCACATGGAAAGCAAACAGCCCAATGCTTGGCCGGGCCTAAGATCTCTGCTGTATACACAAAACAATCACACATCTCTGATTCAGGTTTGTTGAATGTTCTCAAGTCCCAAGAGGGGAGAAAAGAGTCAAAAATAGCGCAGCGCTTTGGAAGCCGTTACCACAAGGCCCTTTCTGGCATACTTGTTTTTTCAACATTCAATGAACAAAAAGGCTCACTGTTTCGACCACCAAGAGAAAGCCAAGTTTTCAGAAATGCAGTCACACTTCTGGCTGACGTCAGGACATTTTCCAACCCGGCTTTCACAGGCAGACGTCGGGGTGGTCTGCCCGACCTCCCACAGGCTTCTCGGTGCCAACAGTTGTGTTTGTAAACTTGAGCATAATCACAAAGCTTGTATACTTGTGAAGAGTTAGATGTCCAGAGTGCTCTGTGATGGGGGGGACACAAAGGTAAGTTCCGAGAGGCTTCTCTTGCTAAGAAAACACTGAATCTCAGGATGGAGCAGTCCATGTAAACAGATCCCCGAGTCCTTACAAAGAAGCAGAGCCAACCCAAGGCTCCTGCCACAGAAATTCAAGATTGATTTATTTCCACTGGGCAGATTAAAATACACAGTGTTTTCATGGGGATGACTGGACTTCATAAATTTATCACTGCCTGGCCATGTGCAGCTTTTGATCCTTCCTGTCGGGCCTGGTTGGAGCTGGGAGCGTTCAGTTGCCTTCAGTTGCCGCTGTGACGCGTGTGTCTCTATCCATCTTCCTATATGTTGAACTTGGCTGTCCCCATCAGAGACAGGAGGCAATGCCAGCTCTTGAGGAAGGTGAGTGTTTTCGATTTTAAAGTAGAGCTGCCCAGGGTCCCCCAGACCACACAGCTCCAGCTTGTAAGGCAGACTGGCTCCCATGCTTGTCTCTCCCTCCATCCTTAGGGTGCATTCCTCTGGCTGGCCTGCCTGGGTCAGGATCCCCTTAGTTCCACTGTCGTCCATTAGTGTCCCACTCAAAGAGGACTCTCTCCCATGAGACAGAAGTACTGCTCAGTCTGCCCTATGTAATTCACCAAAGTACAAGAGATAGCAACTGAACTGATTACAAGATGGCAAGGTGTTGGGACCAGGACCATAAGAGAAGACCACATTGCTGACTTTGAGGTGCTTATAATTAGGAGAGAAGACAGGCAACCCATCTACAAAGTGGGCAGTATGTGAACAGAGACCTGGCCATGAAGTGGGTTGTGAACCCACTAGGTCCATGAGAGCTGTGGATGCTGGAGGGAACAGGAGGATCGTGGAGTACCTCCTGAGGAGCTGGTAGTTGAGCTGGGGTTTAGAAGCTGCATAGGACTGTGGCTATGGGGAAGTGACAGGCTAGCATCTCCCAGGAGAAAAGGAAAGACGAGTGAATGTGTCAGAGTGTGACGAGACAGTGGAGCAGAAGGAGTTACAAGGCTGTGGTGGGAAGCAAAAGGCGGGAACAAGAGACACTGGCTGTATTTGGCAGCATGCGTTGCACTCTTCGTGAACTTTAAAGAGGAATTATGATGCTAGTCAGTCTTATTCCATTTTATAGATGAAGAATCTTGGAACACACAAACACTGATTGGTGCTGGTGCTCCAAACAGTTCCAGCAGCAGCTCAGGTCCAGGCCTGTGGGGGACCTAAAGGTCTCGTTCTTCCCCATTGGGTGTCAGTTACTAAGAACAGTCACATGATAGAGACTCTCCAGTCATCATACAAGAGTTGAGGAGGCCAGCCTTGCTTTCTGTGAGTCATGACAGAATCAGAACTGAGCTTGGTGTCAAGGAGTGGCCGTAGGGGTCAGTAGGGACAGTCTTGGTAAGACTTTGTCCAGGACAGCCTGGGATGTACGGTGATTACAATGATGGGGCGGGGCTAGGGAAGGATCTGCAAAATCTAGGGGGACCCAGCAGGAGGGGTAGCACAGCAATAAAAAGAGGAGTCACAACAGAGTCAGAGCAATGGAGATCAGGTGGGGAAGGAGTGGGAGAGGCAGGCCCCATGGTATCCAGGTAAGAACACTGGAACTCAGATTTAAATGAAGTTACAGGGGGTTGTCTGGTGATTAGTTAGGTATTTTCAGCAAGGATTCACCATCTATGTGCTGGACATCCAGGTGATATCAACTTGAATGGCATATTGCCTCTGCTCTCTGTAGCTCATGTTATCACGGTAGAGACAGGAGGTAAGTGTACAGTGCTATTGCTAGGCCATGGTGAACATGCTGACAAATTGAGCCAGGAAAGAGACCGGAAGCCAGGGAATGAATGGCTTAAGGGATTTTTCTGAGTAAAGTAGTTAAGGAAGGACTCTGAGAAAGTAACATTAGAGACCTAAACAAAGTGAGGTAGGAGTAATCCACATACCAGTGACAAGCATAAGGTCCTGAGGCAGGAGCAAACTTGAGTAGTTCAAGGATCAGCAATAAAGGCCGTGGGGCAAGAACAGGGAACACTCACAGGCAGACACCAAAGGGTCAGAGGCTTGGAAGCTGCCTCATTTTGCTTTGTAATCAGGATCAAATGATGACTTGCAAAAACCCCTAATCTTTGCCACTTTGGTAAATGAAGGGCAGTGTGCACATGTACACATACGCGCGCGCGCGCGCGCACACACACACACACACACACACACACACACACACACACGAACAGGAAATGAACATTTGCTCTCACTTGTGAACACCTATGTAACTATTAAGTAAACAACTACAAACAGGATGGAATGAATAATCTTTGTTCTGTTTATGTCAGAACTGGAACGGTGGCTTAATATTGGCACATGTATGAATACAGTCAGGAATATGAATAAATCAGATAAACAACATGGGTCAGCTAGATGGCTCCATCACGAAAGTGCTTGCCCCCATGCTTGATGACCTGTATTCAATCCCCAGAATCCCCACGAAGGTGGAAAGAGAACCAACTTCACAAAGTTGTCCTCTGACCTCCACACACACACTAAGGCACACACATGCCCACATACATACACCATGCAAACACACAACAACAATAATAATAATAAATAAAAGTTTTAAAATAAAGAACACTATACAAACATCTCTAAAAGGTGCTGATTAGCCAATCAACAAAATACTAGTGTTGATTTTAGGAGGGAAAAGACTTATAATAAACATAATATGCTGTGGGATGGTCTGTATGTCAAACATGTTGCTTATTGGTCAATGAATAAAACACTGATTGGCCAGTGGTCAGGCAGGAAGAAGTATAGGCGGGACAAGGAGGAGAGAATTCTGGGAAGTGGAAGGCTGAGGAGACACTGCCAGCCGCCACCATGACAAACGGCATGTGAAGATGCCGGTAAGCCACAAGCCACATGGCAAGGTATAGATTTATAGAAATGGATTAATTTAAGATATAAGAACAGTTAGCAAGAAGCCTGCCACGGCCATACAGTTTGTAAGCAATATAAGTCTCTGTGTTTACTTGGTTGGGTCTGAGCGGCTGTGGGACTGGCGGGTGAGAGAGGTTTGTCCTGACTGTGGGTCAGGCAGGAAAACTCTAGCTACAATAATATGATATTATTATAATAAAGATAATCTGTCTGAAACCAATAGCACACACTCCTTTCAGTAGAAACCCTGAACCACCACAACACAAACTAAAAAAATCTAGTGGCCCTTTTGATCAATTCATGCTTGAAGCTATGTTTTAAAACCAAGGAATGATGCATTACTTCTAATTGTCACAAAACTAGACTGTGCTCAAGGGAAACTTCCAGTGTTGCTGGAATTACGGTTGGCACACCTTTGTCCCTGAAACACTGTTTGCTGCTGAATTTCTAGAACTTTAAAAACAGTCAGGTCCTGTGACCGTCTTAGTTGTGTTTCTTGTCTGTGTGATAAGGAACCATGAAATAAGCAATTTGAGAGAGGGAGGGTCTATTTTACTTCACAGTTCAAGGGGGACAGTCCACTGTGGTGGGGCGGTCCTGGTGGCAGGAGTTTGAGGCAGCTGGTCACACTGTGTCCACCGACAGGCAGCAGAGGGGGACTAAGGTTTGTGCCCAGTTCTCTTTGTGTTACTTTGTAGCCCAGGTAATGGTGCCTGCTACAATGGGCAGGCCTTCCCTCCTGGTTAATCTAATCAAGATAGTCCCCTACTGGCACTCCCCAAGGCCCTTTGCTCTGGTCCCTCTAGATCTCACCATGTTGACAATTGAGATTTTCCATGAGAGCCTGTAATCCCATCTTTAGTCATTGTATGAAGATTTGCAGACAAACATTTATATATTTCTTTTGGTATCATTTTTGCTATTTTAAACAGGGCAGCAATCTAAATGTAGAGGGAGAAGGAGATGAGGTAAATTATGTTGGATTGGAGACTACAATGCATTATTTATAAATCTTGTTTTTAATTATTATAATAACATAGATGAGTGCTCACGGAACAGTGTGGAAAAGAATGATATGAAATTAAACGCAGTGGGTGTTTATACAGCTTATTTTCAAATTGTAGCAACTCTATCTGTACAGAAAAGGACTGAAAAGTCAACACCCAAATGCTGCCCGAGATTATTCCTCTGGCGGGATTGTGATAGTTAGGGTTAATTGTTGATTACACGATCTGTAATCGCCTGGACAGAGTCTCATTGAAGGATTGTCTAGATTAGGTTGGTCTATGAACATGCCTGTGGAGTACTATCTTGATTAAGTTAATTTAGATGGGAAAATTTGCCCATTGTGGGTGGCACCATTCCCTAGACAGGGGCTCCTGGATCATGTCAGTGTAGAGAAGGGGATGAACAGCAGCATGCATATATTACGGGCCCCTTCTTCTGCTTTTGGACATAATCTGACCAGCTGCCTTCAGGCTGCTAAGACCTTGACTTCTGCGCCACTGTAGCCCAGAACTGTGAGCTAAAGCAAACACTGTCTCCTTTAAGGTTCCCTTTGTCAGAGCATTGCATCACACAAGCCAAGACACAGAAGAAATGAGTGTAACAAAGGTAACTTCTACATTCAACCAGGTACTTCATTGTCTATGCTTCATAATGCATATTTTTCTTTGACCTTCAGATAATAGTCATTTAGAGTAAAGGGGATTTTTTTTTCTAATCAGGAGACACTCTCAAATGGTGAGAAATTTTTCTGCACAGATAGCAATGGGTTATTTAGAACATTCCATAAACCCACCCAAGGTCAAGGTAAGTAACCCATCTCCCAAAGCACTAGAAGCTTCTACACTTGTCAATCAGCTTATACTAGCCACGAAAAGGGGAATACGTTGGATGTCATCGCGTCCCCAGGGGCCTTGCACTCAGTGAAGGGAAGCCCATGCTGAGGACAATTGCTGCCTTTCCCTACAATCAAGGTCATCCTGACTGAGCATGACTGAGGGCTTCTTGGTGATGTGTGTGCAGTGGTGGTGCTGGGGTTAAGTGAGCAAGAAACATCAGGCAGGACGTGAATCCTATCACAACTCTGTAGCAGACAGAAGAATTGGCACACCCACCCAGCAGCTGCTTAGGTGTCTTAGTTAGGGTTCTATTGCTGTGAAGGGACACTGTGACCACAGCAACTCTTATAAAGGAAAACATTTCATGGGGGCCGGCTTACAGTTTTAGAGGTTTAGTCTATTATTGCCATGGCAGGAAGCACGGCAGTGTGCAGGCAGACATGGTGCTGGAGAGGTAGCTGAGAGTTCTACGTCTGGATTCACAGGCAGCAGGCAGAGAATTCGCTTGAGCTTCTGAGATCTCAAAGCGCATCCCCTAGTGACACACTTCCTCCAGCAAAGCCACACCTACTCCAACAAGGTCTCACTGCTAATAGTGTCACTCCTTATGGACCAAGCATGCAAACACATGGGTCTATGGGGGCCATACCTCTTCTAACCACCACAGAAGGGTTGTGGTTTTGCCAGGTTTGGTGAAGGTATACCACACACTTCCACACTCCTCCCTTTGATTCCAGCAGTAAGCAACCAGAACCCTTCCTATCTCAGACAGATTCTTCCTTAGACTTCTCTTTCAACAGCACTTGAGTGGTCTGGATTGGCTCTGCATATGAGAACTGACCTAGCAGTTTATCCTGGGCACAAACCAACCTCACCAGGAGACTCTTTGGAGTTGTCCACCAGTCCAACCAGTGAACCATCAGACCTCCAACATGGTTTAATCTCTCTCTCTCTCTCTGCTGGTTCCACATCCATTTCTGTTGAATCATATGGTGTGTGGAGGAGCCTGGAAAATCAACACAATGCCCAGCTCCTGCCGAGCACTTCACCTCCCTGTCAGCAAGGGCCATTTCTAGCACCTCCACCACGCTCTTGGACTGCGTTTCACAAGGAAGCACGGCCCATGGCCCACACCTAGCCCAAGGCTCCTGGAGAGGAGAGTACACCTCATCTCCTCCCACCCTTTCTCAGTGCCAGCCTTTCAGGGATCCAGCACTCCCAGATACTCAAGAAATGATAGATGCTTGGGCTAGGGGTGTGGCTCAGTTTGTAGTCTGCTCAGGTGATTTGGTGGTTTGAATAGACTTGGAATGGTTGGTCTTCAGTTAGCAGCCCCCTCCTTTTTTTGAGGCTTAGAAGATGTGGCCTTGCTGGATGAAGTGGCTTTGGAGGGCTTAAAGAGTTTGTTCTCTTTGCCTCCTGTTTGCACTTCAAGATGTGAGCTCTTAGCTGCTGCTCCAGGTACTATGTCGGCCTGCTGCCATGCTCCCAATGTGATGGTGATGGACTTTCATCCCCCTGGAACTGTGAGCCCCACACAACCTTGGTCATAATATTTTATTGTGGTGATATATTGTGTACCCTAATAAAATTTACCTGAAGATCAGAGAACAGAACAAGCCACTAGAGTAAACATAGAGGCCAGGCAGTGGTGGCACACACCTTTAATCCTAGCACTCGGGAGGCAGAGATCCGTCTGGATCTCTGCGAGTTCAAAGCCACCCTGGACTACATGAGATTGACTCATTCTAGGAGAGTAAACACAGCCAGGAAGTGGTGACACACACCTTTAATCCCAGTACTGGGAAGCATACACACCTGTAATGGCTGGGTGGAGAAAGGTATATAAGGCGTGAGGAGACAGGAACTAGAAGCCTTTTGGCTGAAGAAGCTCATTTGGCTAGAGGCTTATTGGCTGAGGAGTCCTAGAGGTAAGACGTGGCAGTGGCTTGTTCCTTTGTTTCTCTGATCTTCAGGCAAATTTTATTAGGGTACACAATATATCACCACATTTTATCACAGCAAAGGAAAAATAACCTGACATGCACAAGCCCCATGTTCCATCCCTAGCACCACACAAACCAGGTGTGGTGGAACACTTTAATCCTAGCACTTAGGAAGTATAGGCAAGAGTATCAAAAGTTCAAGGTCATCCTTACCTACATAAGGAATTTAAGGCCAACTTAGGCTACATAAAACCTATCTCAAAAATAAAAATAAAAAGACAGTTATTCCAGGAGTATTAAAATAATTAAATGCATAATCAAAAGAAGAGATGATGCCTCCACTCACCTGGTGATCAGGCTGGATGAAAGCCGGAGTCATCTCATGGAGCCGTGCACTGTTTCCTAGGCTCTATCCAAATATCTAGGTGACCTGGGGCTTTGTCTGGGGTCGGTTGCCTTGAACTATGTCCAGGGCCTCTTTGATGCTTTGGAAGGATGTTCTCCATTTGGAGTCACAGCCTCTTGGGCTACATCCTGCCTGCACTATCTCTACTGGAAATGCCCTACAGCTGGACAGAGGACTTCAGAGTCTTTGCAGCTGGGCATAGAAGGGCCGTCTGCAAACAAGAGAGGTTTAAAATAAATAGTGACTCCAATAGGCCCATCTTGATGAGAAGTCTGCACAGCATCCGACACTCTGTGAATGCTCAACACTGCAAAGTGAGTGTGATTGCCAGATCTCTAAAAGGGGCAAAGGCCCCCAGGCCACTTGCTCTGTAAGTGTTACTCAGAAGTGGTGGCCCAGACTGCCTGGGACCACAGAGCCCAAGAAACAGATGTTTTACTGCAGCCACTACAAAGTCCTGATGGCTGGATGTCCAAGGCTGGGCAGCATGCCTTCCTTCCAGATGCTCACTAATGCATCACCAGGGCAATTAGCAGTGTCCATGACCACCATGAGGGCAATGTCCTGTTTATTTTTAACTGTTTGCTCATTACAGTAGGAGGATGGGAGGCTCTGGATCATTCTAGGCTCTTCCCATCGCTCCTCCTCCCACACCTGGTCTATTTTTACTATATTATTATTATTATTATTATTATTATTATTATTATTATTATTATTATTATCATCCTCTCTCTCATTGTGTGTGTGTGTGTGTGTGTGTGTGTGTGTGTGTGTGTACGCGTTTGTATGTAGGTGGGAGGAGTCCAGAGGTCAACACTGTTGAGTGCCTTCCTTCATTGTTCTCTATCCCTTTTTTGAGGCTGAGTCTCTCGCTTACAGTGAGCGCCCAGGGTCTATTTGCTTCCACCCCCAGCCCAGGCACCAAGGTTACAGGTGCATGCTGCTCTGTCTAGCTTTTATGTGAGTGCTTGGAGATCCAAAGCCAGTTCCTTTGCTCACAAAGCAAACACTTTACCCAGTGAACCATCTCCCCAGCCCAAGGACTGATTGGTTAGAAAAACTGAAGCCTAGATTTTCCCCACTCACCAGAGTCATTTCAACATGGCCTCTGGTGCCCATGAATGCCATCTAGCTAGCCTGATGCAATCTTCATTGACTTCATAGGCCTGTGTTTCTCAGCCACCCCAATTAGAAACTAAACATAATTTGTACCGGTGAATTGGGTAGACCAGTAGGTCTGATCCTTCTGTAATGGAGTGTAGCATGATAATGTCCCACTTCTTTACCTTCTCTGGTCTTTGAGAAGTGAAGCTTTCTTCACAGGCAACCCACATATCTCACTATTTCTCTCACACACCAACATGCAACCCTCCTATCCTTTTTCTCTCGGTTTCTATTTATTTATTTTTTATTTTACTTACTTACTTACTTAATTAATTAATTAATTTTTATGTGAATTGGTGTCTTGGCCACAAGTCTGTCTGTGTGAGGGTGTCAGATCTTGGAGTTACAGACAGTTGTGTGCTGCCATGTGGGTACTGGGAATTGAACCCGGGTCCTTTGGAAGAGCAGTCAGTGCTCTTAAACATTGAGCCATCTCCCCAGTCCTCTCTTGGTTTCTCAAATGCAGCGGGATCTCCATCTTGGGATACACGATCCTTCACAGTGAGGTATGTCTTCTGCATCGTGGAACATTTGGAAGCCTAGCCTCGCTGGCCTCCACTCAAGAGATGCCAGTAGCACGCCTCCTCTCTATCGGTGTGAGCATCTCCTGATGTGGCCAAGAGCCTCAGGGAAGAAGATTCCTTCACTTGTAAACCATCAAATCATTAGCTGTAAAAAGGTTGGTAAAAAGCATTTTTTTTCTAAGTCTTGGTTATAAGAGATAGTAGAAGTTGACTAAGGAAGTTCCCATTTTATGCTTTATTTCCTGGATTGTGCAAATCAAGGAACTTAAGTCGGTAGCAAAAGCCCAAGGATTCACCTGACTAAGAATGTTCTTTAAAGGAGCTGGCAGTGATCCATGAAGTTGTGGAGAGGTTAAGACAGTTCAGGGGGTTGCCTGACTACCTCTTCCTGTCTTCAGGAGTAGGGCTTCCAGTGGAGGATGGTCCCAGACCCTCATGTTTCCACTCCCCCAACTTCCCTGTCACGGTCGGTTTGACCCCACCTGTCGCCTCTACTAGGTCAGAGAGGGAACAGAAAAGGACAGAATTTGGACTAAACAGGTATGGTTTATCAGAAGTCAGAGGAATTCCAGACAGGTCCCTGGCTCTTGAGACTCCTACACATCTACCTCACCCTCGGATCCTTAGCATCCTAGCTGAAATGCAATTTCAGGTACATTTCCCCTGTTCCTCCATGAACCTTGGGCTTCCTAAGGGTGAGAGCTGCATCTTGTCCAAATCATTCTTCTTGAAACTCAGCACAGAGCCTGGCCAATGTTTGATTTTAATAATAAGTGGTATATCTGGTTCTCTCCTGTACTCGATATGAAAACCCTCCATATATTAAAAAATAAAAACCTCATTTGAAGCCCTAAATCCTAAGGGACAGGGACTAGCCAATTATTCCCATTTTGCAGAAGGGGAAGCTAATGTTTGAGGAGTCAAATGGCCTTTTCAAATCTCTTCACCTGACAGAGAGAGACTACCAAGTCCTGGCCCACACTGTTCAGACAAAGCCTCTTGATCCCTGGGGAGCTCCAGGTACTGGATGCACCTGAGGTGATATAACCAGAGAAGCAGTGACTGTCCCCAGCATCCTGCCCATCAGGGGGTGCTTGCAGGGCTGCGGTGGCCCCCAGGTGACCTGGCCAGCTCATCAGAGGGAGATGTGGGTGTCCTGATGCTATCACCTGTTCTGCTTCATAGCGCGTACTTGGAGGGGAACTGGAACGTTTTCCTTAGCACTTGGTATTTTTCCACTTTGGGCAGAAAGCAAAAGGCACCTCCTTGACCTGCTTACCCTGGACGGGCACCTGTGACTGGGCCAGCCAGAATGCTCATGGCTGCGAGTTAAGGGAAAGTAAAACTGAAATATAGAAAAACAGAACAAAAACAAACGACAACAAACAAAAATAAAACTCTGGCCCGCTTGCTTGGCTTCTTTTCCTGTGGCTGTTATAATACTCTGACAAAGGCAAGTTTAGGGAGAAACACATGATTGGGCTCACAGTTCCAAGTTACATCTGTCCTGGCAGGGAGCTCGCAGTGGCAGGAGCTTGAGAGTTACTGGTTCCACTCCACCCACAGTCAAGAGCAGAGAGCAGTGGAATACAAGCCAGTGCTCAGCTCTATGTTATTCAGCCCAGGGAATGGTGTTGCCCAGAGGGACGGGTCCCCCCACATCAAATAACATCAGTGAGGTAGTCCCTCATAGTCATTCTCAGAGGTTCCAAGTGACTCCAGATTGTCAGATTGACAATTAAAACTCACCATCACACTGGTGTTGGGTCAGTTTATCACAGCAAGGGCATATTATCAAAACACAGCAAGGTTTGTAGAGGGTCTCTGTTCAGATGCTGTCCCTTGTTCTTCAGGATGCCAGGATACAGGAGAGGACACAGACACAAGCTAAGTTTGTACAAGCCAAGAGTTGGCGAATGTTGTGATCGAAAGCCAACAATTCAGTGAAATGAGGAATGAGTTGGTTCTGCCCAAAGAGACTAGGAATTGCATCCAGGGAAGGCTGGGCATAAATTAAGCCTGAAGAAATGATGGAGGGAATGAGGAGTGCAACCAGAAGTGATGCCAGGAGCAGGCAAGTCAGGAGCCAAACCAAAACCATGGCAATCGTGGAGAAACCCAAGGGAACACTGGTTCAGGAGGGAGGGGTGCTGAAGGACAGGCCAGAGACCCTCAGGACCGCATGCTACCCCATCCACTGGGAACTGGAGACCACTCTTTCTAAAGAAAATAGCTTGGGAGAATGCTTAGTGCTCTAACTGGTGTTCCACATCTGGACAGGTGTTTCCGGGTTCTTGCCATCTTAATCAATAAACTGAAGAAGAGCACAGAGATTGTGAAGTAGCAGGGAAACTATTTAAAGCAAATCAATAGTACAGATCATAACTGCTGTCACGAGTGACAGGGGCCACCTAGGTGAGGGGACTCAAGGGCCCCAGGTTATTGCCTCGGGCTTCTCTACAGGTGTCTGGAAAGGAAGGAGGGAATGTTGCAAAAAGGGAGTAATGGAGTTGTTCTCTATTTTAATTGACAGGTGGATTATATAACCCTTTCTCTACTGGGCATGTCTCTTCCCAAAATGCATCTGGTTTTGACCTATGCATGGCCAGTTATACATAGGTAGAAGGTGGTAAATAGGGGACTCTCCCTAAAGATTTCCTTAGACAAGAGTTTATATGCACATATACACAAAACTAGTTTAGGCCAGATTGGCCTCCTTATTTTTCTACTTAAATGTATCGGGCAATGCATTTGAATAGAAAACTGTCTGTGTTTGTTGGCAGGGGAGGAGAAACGTATTCAATTGTTTGGAATAGAGTATTCTCATAGCTTGGTATAGGTGGGGTCCTAGTTTGCCAGGTGCATTGTTAGGAGAGGGGTGTGTACATGGGGCATGCAGATGTGGGTCCGAGGTTACCAGGTGAAAAATAAGAATAAAATGTATATGCAGACCGAACCAAGCGGAGTCCTCAGGTTGCTCCGCTATTCCCCATGCCTGTCTGCTTCAGTTTCAGCCTGTGTGGTATAGAAACAAGTATCTAGGTCACAGTGTTATTTGAGAGGATCCTGGGAAGCTCTGGCAAGGTCATGGGACTTGAGGCAGGGAAGAGAAGGTCTGATACATGGCACATCTGTAAGTAGGTCACCTGGGGAAACTGGACCTCCAACCTGCTGCCAGGGGTGTGTAGGAGACCCCAGAACTTACTCCAAAGAATCAGGTAGGTTTGTGTCTTTCCCAGCCCTGAATTCAATGCCATTGGCCAATAACTTGGATTCAACTATACCAGGAATGTTCACAGCCCCAAAATGGGCACTGAAAATGAATTCAGGGACTACTGGTGCTCATTTCCTGAGAGCTGATCCCCTTTTCTCACCTATATTCCTGCTGAGGACCTCTGGGATTCGATATTGTCCAGGACCCTCGCATGGCTGCTCATCCTCTGACATCCATCAGTGTTTCCTACCTAACATCTAGGCTGGCCTACAGTGGGGCAGACACATGCCAGCTACAGAGCACTTTTGAGTGGGAGCCTCAGCGACTTTCAACACAAAGCATGTAAGGAAACAGGGGCGTTGGTCAGGGCTATACCTAATACAAGACACACATCTGTCTCACCAGCTGCTTCTCATGTCCATGCTTTGCACAGGTCTCTAAGGGCAGGCCACCAATGTCTCCGATTTAATGATTTCCATAGTGTGTCTCTCAGGAAGTTCACATACCTTCTAGGGACATTTCCACTCCACATCCACTCAAGGAAGACAGAAAAGTCTTAGGCATCTCAAGGGTTAGAATGATATTCATGGAGCAAATATCTTAGGCTATCAAGCCCCTTCTTTCATTTACATGATGAATAACTAAAGTTCATCTCTTTGTTTCTTAAAGCGTAGGGGCTGGAAGGTGACAGCTAGCCTTGGGTGAGTGTGGACATACCTTCCCAAAGGCAGACATGCACTTGCTGGAGCTTCTAGCTTACTGCTAGGCATACCCTCTCTGGGCCCTGGTATTGCCACCCAGGGAGGTTCCTACAATGTGATGCTGACGATGGAAAGGCCTTGGATTCGGCTGCCATTTCCATGTGACAAAGCCTGAGATAGTCTGTCCTCCTACGGGTCACGGGCTGGGGCGAACGAGACATTCTGTCTACGTGCTGAGAGCTCCTTGGAAGCAAAGCCTTGGTGGAGATAAGGAAAGTCTCACAGCCTGTTGCTGGGCTTTGGAGGGGCCAGTGTAAGGTAAGCCTGGGTTGGGGGACAGTGATGGGAGGACTGCCAATGTATGCTCGTTGGTGAGGGCTGGAGCAGAAAAGATGAAGTAAGTTTGGGAAAGATGGGGAGGGGAGAACACCACAGGGGCTGCTGTTTTCTTCCTAGCTAGCCTGTCCCAAAGAAATGGACAGTCACATTCTCTGAGCCTCTATTCTCTGTAAAATCACCCTTTGCCAGCCTGTGTTCGCAATTACTAAAAAAACAATAGCTCCTTTACTCAGCTCTCCAAAAACAATCCTTCCATTTCACTATTTGCAAAAACAATTTCTTCATTGTAAATAAGTCCCCAGACTCCACAATGTTCCCTGATCCAGGAAAACACAGGAACATATTTTATAAGTGCTGCCTATTTCCAAACAAGGGACACTGTTTCATCATAGAAACACTATTTTTAAGGGTCCTCCTGCAGAGCAGCCTAGACAGCGAGTGCTCTGGGGTGTGAATATGGAAGCAGCAGACAAGCGAGCTGTGAAGGAAACGCTACAGGGGAGGAAGTCTACAGTCTCTTTGTCCACCTGCTTAACCCATCACCCAAGCGAGAGTCTTACAGTGTGATGTCAACACTTGGTTCTAATTGAACAGGCCTGCTGGAGCCAGGGTGCCCCTTCTGAACAAATGTAGAACCAGCCTAGAGAGGCAGGCAGAGGGGACGGTTCTTGAACTCTCAGATCCCTAGAGACCAGGATTGTCAGGGCAGAGAGATGGGAGACCAGGAGTTAGGGTCAAAGGGTGCTGGTTCTTGGAGCACCAACCTATATGGAGTAAAGTGTCCTTAGAGAAGGCCACACTTAGAGTATTACCCTTCTCAACTGTCAGGGTGGACAGGGATCTGGTTATATAATTGAGGATCTTTGCTAATGCACTACCCACTACCCACTGGGGACCTCTAAGAAACACTGCTGTAAACTTCTGAGTGTACAGGGGAATGTTCCAGCCCCCAACACCTGTCAGTACCCCAGCATCCCAGGCTACCATACAATGGGACAAGCACACCCCAGTCACAGACCAACTTCAAATGAGGAGGGTGAATGATTGGGTTGCAGAGATAAGCTGTTATTGCAGGTACACCAGAGACTTTGTGTGTTGGGGTAGGGAGCAAGCCAACATCTGCTGTGGGCCTCAGTCACCCATGGACTCCATCACATAGAGCATCTCCTGCTGGACAGGAATATATAAACCTTCCAGTCCCATAGTTGGAAGATGAGATGTCTACATCTCAAGCATGGGGATGAGGGATGCTGGGGAGGAAGCAACCTGAGCCACAGGGACCACACTCTTCAAGGAAACATACAGGAGCCACATAGTCAATGATCCTTTCGTGAAGATGTATTCACCCCTTCCACTTGGACCAGTGGTGCCCATTCTGCTGCCCCAAACTCAGTGCCTACAAACAGTATACATGGACAACCTAAGCAGCCAGTCATCCATTCTGCCATCAGCCAGTTCTCCCAGCCTTTCTTCCCAGCCTCACTGGAGTAAGGGTCAGAGAGTGTTAGTCTTGGTACACTTCTGCTGTAACTCAGTAGAGTCTGTAGTGGTTGGGGATGTTTGAAGAGAGTATTCAATGTCTACGCTTACTATTCCCAGCAGCATCTCCGGCTTCCATTTGGGGATATGTGCCTGTTATTCTCTCCCAAGGACACTGAATGAGTTGAGCTTCTGACCTGAGCCAGGCCATGTAGTCCCCTCCCTTGTCTCATTTCAAAGTGTCACTAGAAGCAGAGATGGTGCTGGGCTGGTTCACAGAGGGAATCATCACAGTTTTACTGGGCATTATTGGCCCAAAAAGCTGTGGCATATAGAGTTAGTGAACAGAGCCCCACAAAGGAGTCAAGTCCTTGGTATAAATCTTGTGACATGGCCTGAGCTCCCAGTCAAGCTAAATGGACTCTTGTCTATTGGCTTAAAAGTAAACATAAGTTAACATTGGACTTAAGACACCTTGAATGGGTTTTTCTTCCACTCATAACATCAAAGAACCATAGCCAATGCCTTGCCATCATTAGCTTCTGAAGTGCCAATCGTTTCTTAAAATCAATGTTGAGGGGTGAGCAGGGCTTCCTCTGCATCCTGGGTAGGGTGGACTTTGCAGACAGTCTTCTAGCTTTGGAAGAACTTTGCTGTCAACCACTACTCCAACCAGAAACCTGGGCTCCACCACTGATCCCACATGTCCCTGATCTCCCTGATATACTCATCAGTTGTGTCTGATTCCATCTACCTCATCACAGCTCTCAGATTCAAACCCCAAACTTTTTTGTCGACTCCCTAAGCCACACTCCCTTTATCTTTTGTGAGGGCTCCAACATGGTCTACCAGACTCCTGTTCCATGCTCGCCTCTTCCCATCCAAAGCAGGTTATTCGGTCCCCACTGTGCTAGCCATGTCACTTAAAACACTGGGGAGTTGTCTCTCAAGTAATACCCTGGCCCTAGACATCACCTTCAGGCTTCTGAAATGTACCAAGCTTTCTTCTGCTTTAAGCTCATATTAGGTCTTTGTTGAATTTACAAATTATTGCAAACCTAATAGCTTAAAATAGTGCAAATGTTATCTAAGCATATAGGTCCAAAACCCATGTGAGCCTCATTAGGTCAAATCCAGGTGCCAGCAGGTCTAAGATCCTTTCTGAACTCTATAGGAGAAATCTGTCTCCTCATCTTTCAATGTCCCAGAACTTCACTCTACAGCCAGAGGTGTGTGCCTCTCCTCCAGCCTCAGATATCACATATCTGACCCTTCATCTATCATTACATCTTTCTCTAATAGTAGCTGGGGAAGGTTCTCTGCTTTTAAAGGTTCCTGTGCTCATCTCAACCTTATCCCTATAGCAGAGGGCAAGGTTTCACAGCCCTAATCTGCAAAGTCCCTTTTTGTATATATATAAGTAAAGGTGTCCCCAGGGTCTAAGGACATCATTCTACAGGTCACAGATCCATTGTGCCTGTTGCTGTCCATAGAAAATTCTTCCACCAACCAAACTCACTGAAGTCTACTGTGGAAATATCAGAGAGACCTCCCTAAAAGTCTTCTTAAATTAGACTTCCTGATCATACTATGGTCTTGTCTCCTTTATTTATAGCATTTCTGCTAGCCTTTCCCTAGATCAGTGCACCCAATAAGTAGGTCAATATTTCTTCCATTAACCTGTAAACTCTAGAACAGAAACTCCATCAACTTGACTGAATGGTCCTAAAACACTTGGTCACATGGTACATGCTCTACAAAGATAATGGATGAATGAATGAATGAATGAATGAATGAATGAATGAATGAATGAATGAATGTGTGAAATTGGCCATGAACTTTAAAGCTTATAATTGTCTCATTTTTCAGGACCAATCTTGATGGTCCATGGTGGATTTAAGGAGCTCTAGCAGGCCTGGATATTGTATAGCTATTTCTTCTGAAATGAAGCTTTCCTTCCCAAAGGGAGGTCCCTTAAGACTCAGAAAGTAAACAAATTCACAATTCTCAGGAAACTCCTGAAACTTACAAGATTCACAGACCCCCCTCCTACAAGCAGCAATAATTACTGAGGAGAGTCTCTGGCCAATCTAGCTGCCTGCAAGTCATGGAGGGAGCTCCAGGGATACAGATTTCATGGGTCACCTTTGGTGGAGTGGACTTTTTGATGATGCGGCTGTCTTTAAGTCAACCATACTCTTCTAAGTAACTCCTCACCCATACTTCTATAACTCTAATAAAGTCCCCGGCTAACTAATGTAGATTTGGATGGTATCATTTCTTTTTAGCCTGCTGTTGTCACTCTATTTAGGGTGAATAGATGTTTGCTCATGTCTTTCCAAGTTGTACAGCAATGCAAATCTGGAATTTGATATCCAGCCACTCTTCTTTGGGCCCCAGTCACACCCCTAGTCCCTCTCTTAAATTCTGAGCCCAAGCCCCTGCTGTACACACCTGCCCCCAAGCTGCTCCTGTCTACAGAGCCCTTGGGTGAGGAAGACCCATCTACAGTATTTCTCAGAACTGATGAACACCCAAGCTTCATCATCTCCTTCACAAGCAGGTGGTCCAGGAGGACTTGAGTTACTGTGAGATATATAAAACTATCATCCCTAGGACACTCAATGCCTGCTGTCAAATGACCGATGATCCAACACTCTTGTCCTCCAATGACTGACTACAGACCCTCTGCTGGCTTAGATGGGAGAGACAGTGTAGTCCCATGGCACAGGTTTAGAGAGGAAGCAAGGAATGTTATGACTTTACTTCTCCTTTGAATGCAATTCATATCCCACATCTTGCAAGGCCAATCCCCATATAAGCACACATCTCCCTGGTGGGCATACACCTACCCAACCTCACAGAAGGCTGGCAAGAAGGAATGAAGGTGGCTTAAGCAGACCGTCTGGAACAAAGGAAAACTTTTTAGGCGATCAGGAAGGAGCTTACAGGCTCCTGGGTCTCTCTACCGTGCAGTCTCTCCCTCAAATGCTGTAATGGTTAGCGCTGACTGTCAACTTGACTGGATCTAGACTCACCTAGGAGACAAGCCTCTGGGCGTGACTTTGAGGGAGTTTCTGAATTGGGCTAATGGGTTGGGAAGACACGCCCTAAATGTAGCTGGCACCATTCTATGGACCAGGACTTCCAAATGAATAAAATCAGAAAAGTGAGCGGGCACCGGCGTTCACTCTTTGTGCGTCCTGACTGCAGATGCAATGTGACCAGCCGCCTCAAGTTCCTTCAGCCACCATGCCTTCAGCACTACAGTGGGAAGTCCCTGCAAAGTGTGAGCCCAGATGAGCCCTCCCTCCCTGAAGCTGTTCTTCGGGTCAAGGAAAGTAATATGGAAGGCAAAGCACCGAGCTGGGAAAAATTGAAAAACTAAAGTAAAAGGAGCTTCCCATTGGAAAAGTACCACCCTGGTGCCAGCAAGGCTATAAAGTTCTGGTCATCTGTCCACTGAGCTGGGGCGATCCTGGGACAGCCAAGGGGTCAGCAAACAGATGACATCGGCGCATCGGTGGAGAGCCATTGGCAAGGCTGGGCACCTTCTGCACCTCCCCTGAAAGCTAAGTGTTGGTGCTCCAACGCAGGCCTTGCTCACGGCTGACACAGATCTTCATTAATGCAACAGGATCTGCCAAGCCATCTTAACTGTTTGCTGAAAGCCAGAAGGAAAACAAAGAACACTTAAAAAAAAAAAAAAAAAAAAAGCAACCTAAAATGCCCAGCCTGTCTCTCCAGGGTGACACCAGCGATTTTCCCATGAAAATACAGAGAGAAGAGTAATTAAGGAGAGAAAGCAAGGGTCAGGGAGGCCCATCTGTTTAAACAGAGCAATTTCAATGACTCTTTTAAGTAGAAAAGAACAATTATTTTATTATCCCGAGGTGATCCAAAATCTCAAAAACTGAGGGAACAGTAAAAAGAATTGATTTTTTGGGCATTCTGAACGTTATGGGAAAGTCTCAGAGTGAGCGAGGAAGCTTACAGGTCTGTTCTGATGTGAGGAGAGCTCAGAGGCTCTTCCATCGCAATGTGGGGAAGTAAAGAGTGGATTAAGGCCGCAATTTTCAGTAGCTTAAAAAAAAAAAGAACCACAGAGACACAAGTGCTACCAATTACATCTCAACACGCACAGTGCCTCCTTAAGTAAGCCTCGTTGCAGAGAAGGCAAACAAGTTCATTGTCAACCAGGGTGTTCTCACGTAGAGAGCTTTGGAACATACTGCGTGCATTAAAGGGGAGATATCTCGCATGTGCAATTACTCAACACATCTTTAAAACTGTAAACACTTATTCACATGTGGAGCAGGTTAGCGTGGCAGGCTTGGAACACCCCACCTGGCAGGCGGCTTGCCTCGGTTTCTTTCCAGTTGAATAATGGTCCTCGGCGGCGGGCGGCAGCTACTCCGAGGAGCACCAAACTCCAGTCGGCGGAGAAATCATTAAAGATGGGGGCAGGAGTTCAGCTGCTATTTTTATCCAAGGTACTCCCTTTCCTGCTCTCTGCACTAATGTGCTCCCAGAAACCGTGTCTATGTCTTTCCAGGACCCCACCTCCCACATCTGCGAACACACCCACCCGGAAAAGCCAGGGGGCTTTGGGTTTGCTGCCCGCTGCCCTCTCCAGCTACGACAAGTGAGTGGCACTGAGGACTTGGGCATTTCCAGATAAACCCAGTGGGGGAAGGTTGGCCAGATCCAGCTTCTAAAGAGCAGAATGTGTGTCCCCAAACAGAATACCTACCGAGCGTACAAAAATGCATCCCCGGATGCACCCAGCTAAGAACCAACAGAACCGGAGGCCTCAGTGGATCCCAAGTAGGAAGGAAAGAGCTATAGAGTTAACCTGCTCCATCTGCGGGCTTCTGGCACGGAGAGCCACACCCACAGATCTCCGAATGACACATTCTGTGTGGGAAGATCCATCAGGCCATCCTGCCCTGCTCGCTGCCAGCCAGGTCACCCTGTCCCTCCTTTCCCAGGGCTGGTGTAACCCGTCTCCTTGCAAGGAACTATTGTGCTTCTCTTCTGACTTGGTTAGCCTCTAGGGAGGAACAAGGCCAGTTCCCTGGCCTCTGTGCTCCACACGCATTCCAGACTCCACAGAGATGGTTCAAAGAAAACAGGCTCTAAATTCAGAGGAGAAAACTTCCAGCCATGGAAAGACAGCAAGAAATCCATGAGAAATAAAAATTTCACTTGGAATGAAAATTTTTACCATCACCAAATTCTGCCAAATTTTAGATTGGGGGACATTGGTAATGAAGATTCCAGAATGAAATGACGCCTAAAAGTTGTTTGTGCTTAAGGAGGTCATACATAGTAAAAATGAAATTATCCTTTCACTCCCATAAGAGCCGCTTCTTTCCCAGCAGACCCCTTTCAGGCTCCAGTAATTTCAGAGTTAGTTGGGTAGAGGAGCATAATCAGCCATGTAGCAGGTATAGCGCTGACGTCATGTAATTAGCACAACCCAGGTGCTCAGGCGGCATTAGCTGTCCCCAAAAACATCTCCCACGTTGGCCAGTAATTAGAGCCAAGGATGGGGAGCTGAGTACCCTCAGAGACGAACTCACCCCAGCCAAGGACATGATGCAGCCCAAGACCCAACTCTTCACCTGAGTGATAGCAGGCTCCTAAACCGTCAGAAAGTCACTGAACTGGAAGGGAGGGCCAGCATCCTGGTTATAAAATCATATAACATCTTCTGATACAGTACCCTACAGGTGATAAGAGATGTTATCTGGGCTCTGAAGCCACATCACCCAGCTCTAAACCCTAGCCAGATGTTTGGGACAGATTACTAATGTCTTTCCAGTCTTCACTTTCTTCTGTGACACTAGGCTAGGCATTGAGTGTGCAGGAGGTTTAAATGAGTGTGAGTAAAGAGCCTGCTAGGGCACACAGCGTACACATACCAGAAGCCTCCCGTAGGCACCGGCTTTCCCGGCTCTCCTACCTTGATTATTTCTGTTCTTGTATATTCATCTATATACTTCATTTTACTTGTGCCCCATCAATCAACCATGATTGCCCATGATCATAAACGGCAAAACAGTAGAATAGCAATGTGACAGTAATGACCACAATTAATAATAATAATAATAATAATAATAATAATAATAATAATTAGTACCGTCCATGTGTGAGATTTCAGCCTAGAAACTCTGTATTAGGGATTTGCCCCATAGACCAAATTGAGCCACAAGTGTCTCAGTCAGTGATTTTATTTTTATTAGAACCTGCCACGTCCATCATTTACACAACATCTCTGGTGGGTTTGGGCTGTAGAGTTCAGTAATTAGAACAGAGATAAGACACCCCTGCCTCTCCCCTCAACCCCCCACAAAAAAAAAGCTCAATATAGTCATTATCTGACTATTTACAGAAAAATATTTTCCAACATCTGCTTTGCATATTTAGCTTAAATTAATTCCCCCAGTGACCTCAGAAGTCAGGCGTATGCCTAACATCTCTCAGATGGGAGCCAGACCCTACTGGTCAGCACCACCCACACTTTTGCTGGCCTCTGGGGCCTGGAGCATGTTCCTTGTGTTGTGGTCATCACTGTACCCAGAGTGAGAGATGGGTCATCAGATGCATCCCGGTCAGGTGCCATTAGTTAAGGTGGTCCACTCTCCCCCATGGAGAGAAGGACCTCCTACAAAGCCCTATGTTGTCCCAGGCAGGGATGAGCTTAGTTAACACTTGACTGCCTCATAGAGTGCATTGGGTATAGTTACTGCTGCTGCTGTTGTTTTGGGTGAGGCATGGTGGGGGCAGAGGCAGGTGACCTGCTTGGTCTGTGCCCCAGCTTAGATGGGGAAAGTTTCTGAGCTGTGACAAGGAATGGGCATGGAAGAACCCCGCAGATACAGGTAGTAGTGCAGGCTTACCAAATAGAGAGGTAATTAACTCAGAGACCTATCACATGTCAGGAGTGTTGAGAAAGCAAATGTTATTGCTCCCAGATGTGGAGGAAGCTAAGAAACATCCTCCTTGATGGAAAAGTAGCTCAGATCTAAGTCTTTGAAGATAAAAGGCTCAATCTCCACTCACCTTAGATGATTGCCTCTGTAAGGGACATTCAGCCATGACAGGTTACAAACGCAGTGAGAGAACAATAAGGCTGGGCTTGGACGTAAGGACATAGCTGTATGGGCTTGGGCAAGTTGGCACCCTTCTCAGCTAGACTCTGGAGTCACCATGCTTTACTATTCTGTTTGCTTTTTGCATGCAAGGCCATTATAGGCAATGTGACAATTCAGTAAGCAAGTGGCTTTCAAATTGGTGACATCTTGATTCAAATCTTTGTTCTGCTGTTTGGATTCTGCCAAGTTGGTCCCCTGGTCTGTGCTTCCTTCTCTTTACTTGCAAAATGTAAAGTCTGCAGCTTCCAAATCCACTATTTTAATCCTGCTTTGGGAATTTAAAGAGTCAGGCCATGCAAATCATTTAGACTGATGTCTGTCCCATGATGCACTCCATGAACACATCATACATATACATGCATCATTATCCTTGTCATGGCAACCATCATTTTCCCACTGAGACAATCTATGGGGAATTCATCTTAAGAGGACAGCATTTGCAATCTCATGCTGTCAGAATCAGACTTACTGAAAAACCCTGGTCCTGATGCTGAATCTTTTTTTTTGTTTGTTTGTTTTTTTGTTTTTGTTTTTGTTTTTTCGAGACAGGGTTTCTCTGGTAGCTTTGGAGCCTGTCCTGGAACTGGCTCTGCACAACAGGCTGGCCTCAAACTCACAGAGATCCACCTGCCTCTGCCTCCCAAGTACTGGGATTAAAGGTGTGTGCCACCATGGCCTGGCATAGATGCTGAATCTTTTTATACATCTTTACCCTGACCCATATAATCTGAGTTGTAAAGATCTCTGTGCTGGTAGTTCTGACGCTTCTCAGGGAAAGGGGTGGAAAGTTTGAATGGTTTTCTTTTCCCTCTTTTCCTCTTTATTTTTGCTGCCAAGCTCTGTGGCCTGCTTATTGATGTTTGAGCTTCTGGCCATTGAGTTGACCTCAAAGGCAGCAGCCCACAGAAGCCAAGTAGGTGGATGGAGTGCCTGGTGCAATTCATACCTGCTTTTGTGACCAGGGCAAGTTCTTTATCACATGCTGCTCACGGTCTGTTAAAAGGGTGATGGTGGTGTCCTAATTAGCTTTAATTGTCCACTTGACACAGCCTAGAGTCACCTGAGAGGAAAGCTTCAACAGGGATTGCCTAGATCAAGATGGCCTGTAGGCATGTCTATGGGGGATTGTCTTGATTGTTAGTTGATGCAGGAGGATGGAGCCCTTTGTGGGAAGTACCAGCTTCAAGTAGGTGGTCCTGAACTGACTAAGAAAGCTAGCAGAGTAGAAGACATCCCAGAAGCCAGCTAGCAAGCAGCAACCTCCACGGTTCCTGCTGTGGTTCTTTGGCTGTGAAATGAGCTCCTTGGTTGGAGGGAATGCTTCATGGAATAGCAAGCAGACCTGCCTTCAAGTCCATGCTTGAGTGCCTGCCCTGACTTCTCTCAGTGATAGACTGTGACTTGGAAGGGTAAGCTAAAAACCTCCTTTCTTCCTCTAAGTTGCTTTTGGTCAGAGTGTTTGACCACAGCAACAGGAATTTAACTAAAACAGATGGTGTACTCACAAAATGGGGGAAGAGAGGAAAGGGTGAAGATAAATCAATATTGTACATACCAATAAGCCACTTGTAGAAAAATTCAACACTGAGAGCAAAAATGGGTAATGTGGATACTCCCCGCCTTCTTAAGGCCCCTAGACGTGGCCTCTCTGATTACCAGAGATTGGTAGAAGCCCAAAGTAAATGAAGGCATGTGCCCAGCAAATATTTTGGAGAAGGGAATTCTAGGTGACAGTGCAAACACAGCAGTATGCATGAAGACTTCGAAAATATGAAAGGGCACACGCTGAGGCACAAGAGGTGAGGGGAAGGGAGCGAAAGACGAGGTTACAGAGCCCTCATTCAGCCAAGACTTCTGAAGCAATAGTGAGGATGTGATCACGGGCCTTAGGGAAGAGGAGCCACCTTCAGAGAGAGCAGTGGCCAGACTCTAGCAACTCAGCCCAGAGTCTAAGATCTAACTAGAACCAACACCCAGCTCTTCTACTACTGACTGCTCAGACATTTTTGCCAATGACCTCTGGCCACCACCTGCTGTGAGCCCAGGGCTTAAGAAATAAAGCTCCTTCCTCCACTTAGCAGGAGTTCACGACTCTGTGGGACCCCGTTCCTTCCTCCAGGGGGCTTGGTGTTTTCCGGATGAAGTGATATATTTATGTGTTGCTGAACTGCTCACTATGTGTCCAGTTTTGCAACCTTTCATTGGGTTGTCTTTTCTTCAAAATATCTCACACGTGTGGTTTATGTGTGTTGTGCCTTACCCCCCAAGCCATGCAGCTGCTTTTGCTGTGTGATTTTTGTAGACTGTAAGGTTTTGGGGACGTTCTGCCGTGTGATAGCAGAGCAGCGTGAAGGACTCACCTTGCAGGATTATTGTAAAAATGCTGTCAGTTCCTGTGCAGCTGGTGCAGGACAAGTGCCTAAGAGGGTGCTGGCCATTCTTACTGTTGGTCGTTATTATCATGATTTCAAAGGGCCACTTTCAAGTTTGTGTTGAGCATAACTGTTAGTGGATGTGGATGAAAGCCCAGAGGTCCCAGACAAGACTGCTGCAAAGTCCAGGGGAGTGGGGTTTGGGCAAGCACAGTAGCAGGAGACAGGATAGGAGCCTATATGAAAAGTTCGTTCAACCGTATCTGTTGATACAGTCGAAACAGGCCCTAGAGAGAAATGGTGAGTCCAGAGTTAGCTCTCAGCAAGAAGGTGCTGTGACAGTCGCAAGGAGTGATGTGTGGGTGTATGAGTTCTTTTACAATTTGCTGGCATAAAAGATGGCTCAGAGGGTAGGAGCCCTTGCTATGCAAGCATGAGGTTGAGAACCGGAGTTCAAATCCCCAGCACCCACATAAAAAGCTGAGTGTGGTTTCATGGATTCTTGCAACCCCAGGACTATAGGAGGCAGATCACTAGGAGTCGCTGGCCACCAGCCTAGCTCCAGGTTCAGTGAGAGACCATGTTTCAAGGGAAAGAGAGATGGAGCAGGACATTCAATGTCCTCCTCTGGTCTCTGCATCCCCATACACATGTACACAAGCACCACACATATACATCACACAAACACACTGCCCTAGCCATCCAAACAAAAACCCAAAACCAATACCTGGTGACAACAGAGAAGGAAGAGTTTATTTGGCTCCCAGTTTGAGAGTACAGTCCATCATGATAGGGAAAACACGGCGGCAGGAACCTGAGGTGGCTGGCCGCAGTGCGTCTGCAGTCGGGAAGCAGAGGAGAGTGAGGAATGCTGGTACTCACTTGCCTTTTTATTTGGTCTGGGATTCCAGCCCGTGAGATGGTGCCCACATTGACTGTGAGTCTTCCTGCTTCAAGAAGACTAATCTAGAAACTGATAGAAATTCCCAACAAGCCCCCACGGTCAGGCATGGTCAGGTATGCCTGGCGGCACACTTAGTTATTTCTGCCTAGTCATTTCCAGGTCAAACGTCCTGCGTGACCCATGACCCCACGGCCACATGGTTGCGTAAAGCGCACAGCACAACCATGTGATCTATGCACATGTGTGGAACAGCCACATGGGCCTGTGTGCTCAGGCGCAGCTCAGTCTTTATAAGCCGGCACTGGGTTCCCCTGGCCCCCTTCACACACGTGTCTTTCCACAGGCCTGTTCACATCTGTCCCTCTCTCCTCATCTTAATAAAACCCTTGTTAGTGGATTCTGTCGTGTTTCATGACTTTTCCTCGCAGAGTAAGAGCGCTGCAAAAAACCAACAGAAACTCCCTCGCAGGCATGCCCAGTGTTTATTTTCATGACGATCCTAGATCCTATCAAGTTTCACCATCACAGTGGGCACCATTATAGGCCTTCTCCGTGACAATGATTGCTATCCATTCAAGGAGAAGGACCCCCTGAGCAGTCACTTTCTCGGTTCATTCTCCCCTGTCCCCTGCCTTCTTCCCAACAGCCACCAGGGTTTCCTAGCTAGACTAGAGGCACCCTGAGAAAGGAACCATGTCTTATTTGTCCTTTGTCCCCAGAGCACACAGTAAATGCTCAGTAAATATTTCCTGGCCAGGCCCAGTGATATAGACCTGTGATCCTAGCTATTTGAGAGGCAAGATCATGAGTTCAAGGCTTACTAGGGCTATAGAGTAGATTCAAGGCCAACCTAGACAACATACCGAGGCCCGGTCTCAAAATAAAAAGTAGTAAAAGCTGGAGATATGATTCAGTGTAGACTATTTGCCTAACATGCAGGAGACCCCAGGTTTAGTTCTCTGGATTGCAAGAATACACACAGGAGCAACCCTAAAGTAAGTGAATGAGAGGCACCACCTCTGTTTTCAGAACTGTTTCTAACCCTCCAGCCCACCATTAAGAATGGCTGCGCTCCGGGCTGGAGAGATGGTTCAGTGGTTAAGAGCACTCACTGCTCTATCAGAGAGCTGCAGCTTGACCCCAGCCCCCAGATTAGATGGCTCACAAACACCTGTAACTCTAGGGAATATGACACCTGCTTCTGGGCTTTACACACACACACACACACACACACACACACACATCTTAGGAAAAGGAAAAAGAATGGCTATGGTCCATCTGTGGCTGGGTCATTAGCAATCAAAGAGAGAGGCCTTGAGTGGGAAAAGGAAGCTGTGCAGAACCAGGATTCCTGAACAGGCCACCACTGACATTTTGAATAAAATTCTCCCCCCACCTTTTTTTTTTTTTTTTTTTTTTTTTTTAAGAACACTTGTTATTCTAGACTCCAGATGTCATGGCTGACTCATTCCTAATGCCCATGAGGACCAAAACCTCCATGCTAGCTTCTTACTCTGGTGGTCGCCACCATTTCTGTAAAAACACATCAGTCTGAAAAGACACACAGTCAAACATGAACATGGGACTCTGTGCGCAAGTTTTACTAATGCCTGTGTCTAGAAATACTGGCTAAAACTGGTCCTGATGATACACGGTCCCCAGTCCAGATTTGCACAAACTGTCGATTCTAGTATCCTGGGGAATCCCTCAGTCCTGAGCAGACAGGGGAAACTGGTCGGTCTCACAGGATGCATGTTCCCTTCCAGAGATCTGTACTCCTAGTGGAACAAAGAAGCTGTTCTCAGCCTGTCCCACTGCAGATTCCAGGATCAAATCTCCAGAGACCAGGGACTCTTCCAAGCTCACTGGCAAAATATCCCTATGAGAATAGTCTCCATGGCTAAGCCCCACCCCCTACCAAAGCAAAACTGACAGTCACCCAATTGTGCAGTAACCATCAGTCCCCTTAAGAAGTCATCGGCCCTTTGCTCCATCCTGGCTGGGTTCAGACTGCTCTCAGAGCCAAGAGAACACAAGACAACAGGAACTGAGCAATGAGGGCATCCACCCCATGGTATTCATACTGTGGTATGTGGGATTTGTTCTGAGGGGTATAATGGGTACGACCTGGAGAATCTGGAGGAAAAAAATTATCTAAGCCAATGACTTCAATTTCAACAGGTTTAATTCCTTTCCAACTGAGAAATAAATTTAGTTGATTGCTAAATTATACACTGAGGCATTTAAGAAAGCAAGGGAAATTGAACAATTAGCATGATTTTCATTTTACATTTTCTAATATAGGGACACAGGCACATGAGCCTGATTCTCATGCTCCCGGCGTATCTGCTTATCAAGTTACCTTTAACTTGGCTATTGCAGCGTGAAGGGAGCTCCTGGGCACAGCCACATGAAAAACAGGTTGGAGGCAATCTCACAGTTGGCTGAGCTGCAGAACAAGGCAAGCCTTTCATGGTGGGGTGCCGGGCTCAGGGAGAGCAGCGAGGAGGCTTGGGGTACATAGTGTTCCAAAGCGGGGCTTCATATCACAGCCACTCAGGTGGAAAGAGAGAGCTGGCCTGCAGCTCCTTGGCTCCTACCCGGGGTCACAGATGAATGGAGCTGATGAAGGAGTGGGGTGAGCCTCACAAGCCACTCAGTGATGTGGGGAGGTGGGTGTCCTGTTCAGAGATAAGACTGGAGTCGGGGAGGCTGCGGGGTTCTTGGGGCGGTCAGCTGATATGGACAGAGACAACACAGCATTGTTGAGAATGGGCCACTCCCTTGAGGACAAGAGGGAGCCAGAGGACTGAGGGACTCAAGTGGTGCTGATGGGAATGATGTCTCCTGTGGCTTCATGTGGCTGACTTCCAGGAATGTTACATTCAGTTTCACAGTCTGCTTACACACCCTGGTTTGGGGGCCCTTGTTTCTCATTCTCTCCCCGACCCCTCTGCATGTGCATGTGTGCAGGTGTGCATGTGTGTGCGTGTGTGCACGTGTGTGTGTGTGCGCACGTGTGTGTGTGTGTGTGTGTGTGTGTTTGCATATATATAGACATACACATGTGTGTTTTCAAGTACATGTGGAGGCCAAGAGTCAGTTCTGGGTATTGTTCATCAAGGGGTCATTCACATTGTTCTTGAGAGAAGGTCTTTTTGGTAACCTAGTACTCTCTAACTAGGCTAGGCCAGCAGGAGAGCAAGTCCCAGGAGTCCATATGCTGCTCATCCCCAGCACTAAGATTACAAGTGACCTCTATCACACCCAACATTTTTACATTTTTACTCAGGTCCTTACTTTACCTCTGAGCCATGACCTCCACTCTAACCCAACTTTTCCATTTTATACAACGTGGGATACACAATGAGCATTTGCAGAACATCTCTGCCAGGCAAGGATGAGGACCATGGGCACAGAGGTTAAGAGCCCAGCTTCTAGAAACAGATGTTAGCCCTGCACATAGTAAGTGCTAACTTAACAGCAGCATTCCTTTTATGGACACATGGGCAGGAACAGACACAAACACAGAGCATGGACTTTCTGTCCCTTCATCTGTGTGTTTTGGCTGTCAGGACAGACATTTCGCCTCCTTCCTCCCACTCCTCTTGTGCTTCGGATGCTGCTATGCATGGCAGTGCTCGTTAGGCTTCTGTCTCAGACAGCTCACCATTAATGTGTCGACACACGACTCATTTCCATGCGTTGATTTTCTGTTCTACAACTTTCTGGGTTCCTTTATTGGTTGTATTTGGGCAGAGTCAGGGTTTCTGCATATAAGACCCGGTTCTGCAATCAAGCATGACTTTACTTGTTTCTTTCCAATTTGGATGCATTCTATTTTGTTTTAGTATTTTCAGACAGGGTCTCAGGTAGCCCAGGCTGAAGATGAACTTCTAACCTTTCTGCCTCCGTCTCCTGGGATTACAGGCATGCACCACCACACCCGGTGTTTGCTGTTCCAGGGCTTCGTGGATGGTAGGGAAGTACTCTACATACTGAGCCACATCTCCAGCCCACTCCCAGCCTCTGGATGCTTTTCTTCATCTTTCCCAACCACCCTGCCCTGGGCTTCCAGTGTCGGCGTGACTAAAACAGGGGAGAGCTGGCTTGTGGGGCTCGTTCTGCATTCAGTAGATGCTTTCCACCTGTATCACAGGGTATGACATCAACCATGAGGGTGGTTAGTATGACATCATCTGTGGCCTGGTGGGTATGACATCAGTGTGGGCATGCTGTCTCCCACTTTTATCAAGCTGAGGTTCTTTCCTGTTAGACCCATTTTATTAAGGGTTTTCATGATGAGAGTTTGCATTTTGTCAAATGCTTTTCAGCATCTAGTGATTTGGTGATGTGGTTTTTACCTTTTATTCTGTTTATGTGGTAGATCTTTCTATTGATTTGTATGTATTGTAGGAGTTTATTACATTTATTTATTTATTTATTTTGTGAATGTATGCAGAGGTCACAGGACATCTTGTGGGAGTTGCTTCCCTTTTTCAACCTTGTGGGTCCCAGGAATTGTAATCAGGTTGTCAGGCTTGGCAACAGCAGGTACCTTTGTCCCTGAGCCATCTCACTGGCCCTTATTTGCATATATTAAAACATTTCCACATCCTAAAGGAAAAACCTCACTTGATCATGGTGAGTAATTCTTTTAATACGTGGTTGAATTTGGTTTGCTTTTTTTTTTTTTAATCTTTTGGGGTTTTTTGTGGTTTTGTTGTTGTTTGTTTGTTTTGAGACAAAGGTCCACACTGGCCTTGAACTTGCTCTGTAGCCAATTCTGGCCTTGAATTCCTGATCCCCTGCCTACAGCTCTCAAGGGCTGGTATGACATGCATGCTCCACCAGGTACTGCTGGTTTGTTTTATTTTCCTTAGGATTTCTGCACCTGTGTTCATCAGAGATACTGCCCTGTAACTCTCATTTTGGGGGAATCCTTTCCCACTTTGGTCAGGATAATGCTGAAGAGACATCTCTGCCCCACGCACACTGTCTCCATTCACAATGTGCGTTGTAGAGTCTTAGCCTAAGGATCCATCAATGAACAAATGATAAAGAAAATGCATTATAAACACACAGCGGAATCCTACCCAGTCTTCAAAACAAATGGAACCCCATCATTCAAGACAGCATACATGAACCTGGGGGACCCTGAGTAAAACAAGGCAGGCACAGGATCACCAGTCCTGTGTAGTGTCACTTACTGCGAAGTATCTAATCCAGCTAACTCAAAAGCAAAGGCAAATAGGTCCTAACCAAGGAGGAGGAGGAGAAGATGGAGAGATATTGGCTTATGAATACAGTACTTCAGGACTGGGAAGATGGCTAGTGGGTAAAGTGCTTGGTGTCAAGACATGAGGACCTGGGTTTGGATCTCTAACATCTACCTACAAGACCAGGCATGGTAGCAGATGCCTATAACCCCACTGCTAGGAAATGCAGACAGACAGGTCCTAGAACTCATTTGCCAGCCAATTCATCTGAAACATCAAGCTCCAGATTCAGCAAGAGACCCTCTCAAGGTAA
>CABHPR010140774.1:108941-122978 GCA_902168415.1 Peromyscus melanophrys | reverse complement strand
ACACACACACACACACACACACACACACACACACACACACACACACAAAGATAGACACTCACAAACACACAGAGAAGTAGAAAGAGATACTCTTAAATAATTATTAAATATTTTAAAGCATAAAGAACAGTAACAACAATGGAGAGAGATCCACAAGTGTCACACTGTTTAGTATTGCTTTTTGTCTTTCATAAGGTTGTGTCTGAATTATTTACTACTTCTATTAAATTAATGTGGATAGTACTTCCTAATGTGGTAAGTTGTGCTCAGATTATCATTGCTAACCTCAATTTTCTATAAACCAAAGACAACTAACAATAATTAAAGTTAAGGAAAAGATTGAAAATCCTTATTATTTTTTCATAAATCACTGTCAAGTTTTTGCTACAAAACAATGGAATAAAAGCCACATGATAAAATAGATAGCTTTAAGTATTTAATATGTATATGTAGTGCTGATCCCTTGAGACTTATTACTGCGTTAAAACACTTCTTTATGAATTTTGGAACCTTCTGTAGATATCAGACAACTACACCCAAATTATAAACAGGAATGTTTATGGTTGCTGAAGTTAAAATGGTAGAAATTTGAAAAGAGTTACCATAATGTCCCCAGTCCATGATCACATCATTTCCTTGCATATTCTGTTCATTATGAAACACCATTTTTTCTTATTATTATAGGAATTTTGCTCATTCCTGTGTGTTTCATAATGGAAACTGAGAGAAATAATTCATATAAATAGCTTATTCAGTATCACCAAAGATATTGTTGTAGTACCCAAAAAAGTATGAGAATTTAGGATTCTATAGATCTACAAACACTGTAAAGTCCCCAACTTGGTTCCATGTTCTACCTTGATCTGTTTTCATTTCTGACTCACTGAAGTGCTGTGCATTTGTATGTCAGCATGTACAAAGACATCCATGACATCTTGGAACTCAATAAGCATGCTTTAAATATGGCTCATTTTCCTTTCTTTTCCAAAGTCAAGAAAAACTATATTTGCAACAACTGATTGATTTTGAAAGCAATTCCTATAGTACTGTCTTTCTTTTTCCCCATCATAGCAAGACCACTAGTCAGCATTGTGGGAAATGGGTTAAGAAATTTTATATTTTATTTAAATGCCTATTGATTGAATTCTTAGTTTTTGAAAATTCTATTATTTATTGTTAGCATATGTTAATTGTACAAAATTGTGAGATTATGATATATTCATACATGTATACCACATACTTTATTTATATTTAAATCCATTTTATTATACTATGTTGTCCCATCTGCTTTTGTTTTCTTTCTTCTATCCAAATAGTCTTGTTACTACTTTAATCTCATATGTATGCTGTATATAGGATTTATGACTTATAATACATATATATGCTATTGATATATTAATGTATTTTAAAATATTGATTCAACATACTGGGGAAATCATGTGATAGAGTTTTCTCTGTTTTGCTCTCCTTTAGTGAAGGCTAGCCTTGTAATAACTCTATGTAGTAGAGGATGCCCTCGAACTTATCTTTCTGCCTCAGTTTTTTAAGAATTGGGATTACAGTCATGTACATACACGACGACCATATTTTGTTTAACATTGTGATACATAGTTCTTTCCATTTTTGCATCCAAATTACATAATTTTGTTCTTCTACATATCTGAATAAAACTGTCATGCAGGTGTCTATATCATATTTTCTTCATTCATCTGTTGACATCTAGGTGAACACAATAACTTCACTTTCCTGGGAGGTAATTTTACTTGAAGATGGGGCAGAATGATTATGGTATGTCCATGTTATGCCAAAAAGAAAAAGACATACTACAATACTTTGCTCCATCCAGGTCGCAATAAACATGAATATGTATGAATTTCTGCTGTTTCTTACCTAGAGTGTTTCAGATATTTGCCAAGAAATGGCGTAGCTATGTTTCTGTATAAACATCCAAGAACATCATCTCTTCCATATGAAAAGGATTAATATGTAAATTATTTCTTCTGCTCCGATCTTACACTATTCTATACCTTCTAATTATAATATCAAATTTATTCTTCTGCTGGTTATTTCTATACCATTAAAACATTCATATGAATATTTTTGGTGCTTGCAGAAACAAGGAACAATTTTTAAAAGGCCACTTTTTATAATCAAGGTCTTAAATAACTAAATATCATCATAATATTTTTACTTTCAATTTTTCCTATTAGATTCTACTTTTGCTATTACAATATTGCTATCCAGTAAATTCACTGCAGCAATCTTAACCACCTAATAAAACTAAAACCCAAGGAGGTACAGCCAACACAAACCATTCTGCTTGTATTGCTGTGATATCATGGGTCAACATAAAAATGTGCCTCTCCCCTTTCAAAGAGAAGAGGAGATCATTTATTATGGAGCCAAATATAAATGTCCAAGGCCTGATTTAGGTGATTGAAATACCATGTTCCAGCATGGTAGCACTGTCACGAGAATTAAATAGCCACAAAGCAGAAGACTCATATTTTAAGCTATTTTGAAAATATTTGAGTGGGACAATGGGTGGCATGTTACGTTTCTTCTACAGGCCTCAGATAGTTGATGATATCCTTATGCCTGTTCCTATGCTGCAAAATAGATAAATTTAATTTTATCTGATTGCCATAAGGTTATTAGGTCAAACACAGATGTGGACAATGAATTTGCCTTGATTAGAGATAACTTGAAAAAAAATCTCGCTATGATCCTGCAGTATTCCAATTCTATACAATTACAAAAGTTTTAGTCAGTCAGGCTTGTACAATCTTTAACAAGGTTATGACATTTTTATTCAAACATAATATTTTTCAGTTTTAGATCCAGCAATAGAATGATTTGGCTAAAATTTCCTCAAAAGTTTTATGTGTTAAAATCTTGGGTGAGAGCTGATAGGCTCTGGGGAAGTGAAAAAGTCCAGCCAGCCATGTTCTAATCAATGGGTTTATTATTTCATGAGTTAACAGCACCATGGCTTTATTTCTAGATGGTAGATACTAGGTGCTGGTGATCAGGCAGAGGAAATGTTCACAGGGTGCATGCCTTGGAAAGATGTGCACACTATCTTGTTGCAGCTCCTTTCTTGTTTTCTGAACTCAAGCTCTTTTTTGTGTATCTTGGTACCATCTAATTACTTGATTATCCACTTACGTTAAAGAAGAAGGACCCTTTTTGGAGGAGGGGGTAGGGAGTAGGGGGAGCTGGGGGAAGCAGGAGGGATGAGAGGGGGATCTGGGGTTGGTATGTAGAATGAGTAAAAAATATTTTTAAATAAAAAATGAAGACAGACTCAGAAATTAGTCTTCTTCCCTCAGTTGAGAAAGTAGAAATACTTTCCTCTTTGATTCCTATATCTTATGAATTCTTTTCATTTAACTGTGATTTTTACTTAAAAAGTCAATTTTTCAATTTCTTTAGTATTAAAAAAAAGGCTAGTTCCTTTGCAGTTTTTTCTCTTTCTCTTCAAATAATAATATATTTTATTGCTTATTTTTGGAGACAAGGACTGTCTTGTTATATAAGAAACTGACTGCATGAGATGCATTTTATTTGCTATTTTGTCAAATTTACCTGAATGGATGGACATGGACATTATTTATCACAACAAACTTTTTTGTCTCTTACGTGCAATTGAGTTACTTTGATAAAAACTTGTTTATAGACTATATATTCTGTCCCTTGAACACTGCATTGTCATTATTCTCTTTAAAAATAATTCATTAATTTATCATTTATTTAAATATATCTATACTTAATAAATGCTTGATGTTAAGCAGGGCACAGTGACTTAGATCTATAATCCTAGCACTTGGGATGTGAAGGCAAGGAATCAGAAATTCAAGGTCATTCATAGTAGTGTGACAAGTTCATGTTACTTCTGGGCCACAAGAGACCCTGCTTCAGAAATGAAAAAAACGGAAAAAAAAAAAAGAAGAAGAAGAAAATATTTGATGCTCATTTTTGCTTTTTAAAGTTAAAAGATGGCTAAGGCCCAGTTCTTCCTTTGAAGAGGTCATCTAGATGCAGTCTTTATGAAACACTTTAAACAGTGTTGACTTGAAATTGTGTGTTCTCTGTGCAATTTCGACATCCGGATGTTCAGATTGTATTAAGTCCCTGTGGATTTCAGTTTCCTTTGTAAAACTCCTTACCCTTGTCTGCCTGTATGACTTACTTAGCTAAAAATTGAAAGCAAAATTTTGATTGAGTGTATTTGACAACTTTTGTATTCTGGAAACCACTTTTAAAATAGGAAATTCATATCTGGCCATAAACATAAAATAAAGAAATGGTTCCAAGTTTCTGAGGTGGAAAAAAAAATTTCATGTTTCATGTCATTGTCATTAGTTTTTAGAAATCTAACTTTTAAATCAGAAACATTTGTATATATGCTTGAATATTTGACTACTTGAATATACATATATATGCTTGTATAAGTTAAATCTTAGTAATCATATTATTTATGATATTGTAAATATCTTTGTTTTCCTAATGAAGGGGAAATGATATATTGGAATGACAGCAATTTTATCTACCTACATATGGGTAATCAAAGATTGTTTTCTTGACTGAATATCTTTTGTTATACAGAGTGGCTCAGTTATAAATATGTGAGTAGTTGCTGTAGTCACACTGAAACTCGGAATAAATATACAAAGTATGGAAAAATGATATTACTCAAGGTTTTTATTTTTTAAGCAAAACTACATAGGAATCAAAGTTGAATAACATCAGTGTGGCATTATCTTCATTGTTAACTGCAAAAGAAGCCTGCCTTGTGATGTGCTGCAGGACAAAATGTAGTGTTAGCCTCTTTCAGGTCTCTGCAGCAGCTGAATATCAAGTAGTCTCACCTTCTGTGCACCTTGTTGAAAACTATTAGTTATGCACAAAATAGCATTCCGCTCTGGCAAGCATGCTATTCACCTTGCTGGCGTAAGACGAAAGGAAGTAATTTTCTGACTCTTAGCAGTCCCAAGAATTTATATAAGGTGTTCCAATCAAAAGCTTCACAAGACACTTATATAAAGTAAACATCCTCAGATGATCTTTGCCGCTCATCTCATTCTTTGGACATTGCCATTATTTTCACAAGGTTCTTGGTGGAATTGATGGCTTTAATGAGGCACTCTGACAATTTTAAATTTGCCATGTCATCTCTGATGATGTTTTTGGTTTAAAAATTTTGGTTAATGTTCTAATAAGTCAAGAAAATAATTTCATAATCAGACCATTAAAAGGAGATCATCTGCCGGGCGTTGGTGGCTCATGCCTTTAATCCCAGCACTTGGGAGGCAGAGCCAGGCGGATCTCTGTGAGTTCGAGGCCAGCCTGGGCTACCAAGTGAGCTCCAGGAAAGGCACAAAGCTACACAGAGAAACCCTGTCTCGAAAAAACCAAAAAAAAAAAAAAAAGGAGATCATCTTACTGACGTTGCTGACATCTTATTACTATAAACGTAGTATTTTCTACTTAAATTATAATAATAGATGGAGCTCTTCAAAGGCATTGACTCTGGAGATCAAGAACTGTGGTTGATATATTGTGCACCCCAATAAACTTATCTGGGGGTCAGAGAACAGAACAGCCATAATATTAAACATAGAGGTTAGGCAGTGGTAGCACACACCTTTAATCCTAGCATTCCTGTTGCTGGAAAATTTCTCTCGAGCTCCCAAGTCCTGCCAGCTCCCAAGTCCCACCAGTCCCAGAAACCATTTACAAAATAAACACACAGACGCTTACATTATTTAAACTGCTTGGCCATTAGCTCAGGCCTATCGTTGTCTAGCTCTTACTCTTATATTTAGCCCATTTCTATTAATCTCTACTTTGCCACGTGGCTCATGGCTTACCGGTACTTCACATCTTTCTTCTCCTTGCCGAGGCTCCAGCCAGTCTCCCTATCCTTCCTTCCTCCTCAATTCTCCTCTCTGTTAGTCCCGCCTATACTTCCTGTCTGGCTATTGGCCAATCAGTGTTTATTGACATATAGCGATATCCACAGCACTTCCCCTTTTTTTTCTTTTTCAAAAAGGAAGGTTTTAACTTTAACATAGTAAAATTACATATAATGAAACAATTATTGAGCAAGAATTACAGTTACAATATTAAAGAAGATATCCTATCTATCTTATATTTATGAGTTTAAGGTTTTATATCTAACTTATCTTTTATCATAACTGAGGAAATTACAACTATCTAGTCTTCAACCACATCAAAGACCTCAGAAGGATATAATACTACCTGAGAAATGGAGAAGATGCAAGCAACTTTCGGGAGTCTTGCAGGGTAGACAGAGACAGCTGACAGCCTGGACAGTCATTCAAAGTTCTCTTGTAAAGTTGGGGCATCTGTTTTCAGCTCACGGGCCTAGAGTATCTCAGTCATTTTTTCTGTGTCCTGTAGAATGTCTGGCAGTTTCCTTTGCAAAGCAGGAACCTGAAGAACCATTTTGTCAAGCAAAGTTCGGTGGTCACCTTCCTATGGGTCCTGCATGTCCAGTCGATCAAGCAGTCTAGGCAAGAACAGTTTCTTGCCCAAATGGCTATTTTTGCCAAGGTGAAGATAAACTCCATATGGAGTGTCTTCGATGCCCATCCTCCTCTGAAGTATATCCAGTGTTGCCAGGAGCAGACATGTCTCATTGTCTAGAACGTCTAAATTTTTAAAACATTTTAAATGCCATATTCTGTAGGTCTTTGAAGTATTTGAAGATTACCTATCTATCTGAAATATATCTATGTATACCTAGAAGACTTAACTAACATGGCTACAAATATGATTATCATAGATGACTAATTATTAATCTATTTCTTAATTATCCATTACAATTTTAAATGAGTTACATAAACATAATACCTCAAACAAAAGTAGAACTATACACACAGTATAACAAAATCAACTTTAAGTTTGTATCAATAAACTAAAATTTATATCAATGTAAAACATTTTAAACATAAACTAAAATCTATACCAATGTAAACATTTTAAACAAGTTGTTGTTCTTTAAAAGTAGATTCATTAATCTACCCTTTTATCCTATCATCTGTATATCCTATATATCTATATCATATCCCCTTTTCTTTTTTAGAAAGAGATCATATTTATAATTAACCTGTTTTAAATAAAAATATTGGTTTTTCTCTGTCCCATACCAGAGGGCTCTTCTGATATGGGACAAAAGAATCTTTTAACCTTTTATTTTAGGAATATGTCTGGGTTTAGAGAGGGAGTGAGCCCATTCCATCTCCAAAGCCAGATTGGTATATTTGGGAATTTGGGCGTAGATTCTCTTACTACTTCCTGCTGGAGGGGGGTGCTGTATCTTATGGGGACACAAAGAACATATTAGGATTATGGAGTAGTCCGTGAGGGTGTATCGTCTGAGCCAGTTGCCTTGAGACAGTTCTGGATGTTGGATCATCTGGGCCATGGTGTCATTGGAGACCTTTCAGGGGGTCTTGGCTGGTTAAACCTGATGTATTTTAATCTGGAACAAATCCATAGCCTCTGGCTTTCTGTGGAAACAAAAGCAGAACCTCTTTTCCAAAGCAACATATCCCTATATCCAAATTTTGAAGTCAAGGTACCTCTAAAATTTATATTTTGGCATAATTTAACAGCTTTTAAAATCAAATGTTTTTCTTCAGTTACAAATATGAAAAAGAGCATAATCCAAATTTTCTGTGTGATAGCCATCTTTATGTGGCTTATTTTAAAGACTTTATTTTTAAAACTATCTATTTGTTTATATAAATGTATTTTTTTTCTTTTAAGCCTACGTACATTTTTACATACATTGTAAACTATTCCATCTGAATCAGTCTTACTGTGAACCTATCAGTTTAAACTGCAGCCTTCTAAGCCTGAGACGGCGCTGTGGCAGCTGGCTCTGCCCATTTTAGCTTCCCAACATGGCGGTGGTACGTTTTTCGTCAGTTCTGGGAGCGATCAACTCTCAGAAATAGTGGGTCTATGGTTTTATCAAAGCAGCGTGTAGCCCAGAAATGTCTTTTTTTTTTTAATACTATTAAAGACTAAATGTACCATACAGTGTAATGTGCTGCTGGCAGATCCCTCATTCCCGCCATACTGCAGGTCAAACACGCACGCCAGGAACCCGCCATACAGTAGCTCAAGCCCGCAGGCTGCGGCTAACTTGAAAGAGACAACTAGGAAGCTGTTTTAGCTCCGTTTTACAATCTTCTTTTTATGCTTTCTCAGGTTTTAAGTGGAAATTCCTGCCCCACGTTCTGGCGCCATTTGTTGCTGGAAAATTTCTCTCGAGCTCCCAAGTCCCGCCAGCTCCCAAGTCCCACCAATCCCAGAAACCATTTACAAAATAAACACACAGACGCTTACATTATTTAAACTGCTTGGCCATTAGCTCAGGCCTATCGTTGTCTAGCTCTTACTCTTATATTTAGCCCATTTCTATTAATCTCTACTTTGCCACGTGGCTCATGGCTTACCGGTACTTCACATCTTTCTTCTCCTTGCCGAGGCTCCAGCCAGTCTCCCTATACTTCCTTCCTCCTCAATTCTCCTCTCTGTTAGTCCCGCCTATACTTCCTGTCTGGCTATTGGCCAATCAGTGTTTATTGACATATAGCCATAACCACAGCACATTCCAGAGGCAGAGATCCGCCTGGATCTCTGTGAGTTCAAAGCCACACTGGAAACAGCCAAGCATGGTGACTCATGCCTTTAATCTCAGGAAGTGATGGCAGGAAGCAGAAAAGTATATAAGGTGTGAGGACCAGGAACTAGAGTCTGTTAAGCTTTTAGGCTTTTAGCAGCAGTTCAGCTGAGGTTCATTCTGGATGAGGATTCAGAGGCTTCCAGTCTGAGGAAACAGAGGCTTCCAGTCTGAGGAAACAGGATCAGCTGAGGAATTGGCAAGGTGAGGAAGCTGTGGCTTGTTCTACTTCTCTGATCTTCCAGCTTTAACCCAATACCTAGCTCCGGGTTTGTTTTTAATAAGACCCTTTAAGATTCGTGCAACAAAGAAGTCCCTATTTACAGATGAGCAGCTCTCTCAGTCAAATCTCACATGGTGCTTTTTAAGGCAAAAGACTAAAGAAACAACTTGAGAAAACAAAATACGATTTTTATTTTAATTTCGTCAAAAGTTAGAACTTTGAGATTGCATCACTTGTGTTGCCATATTCAAAACTATGCAAACTGCTTTGCTTCCAACCTGGAGTTGTTGTGCAATTCAAGTCCTTTATGTTTAATGAGAAACACTTAACAGAAACATAAAATAAAATACTGGTGACAAAGGTTCTCTTTTTCTTTGTTGAAATGCGTTTCTGTGGCTGCTGGCACAGCTGTCTTAACTTTTATACTGTTAACATTTGTGTAAGTGCTGAGAAGCCAAACATTGAAATTTATCTTTTTGTCTATTATAAAGAATTTAAAGCAAATTAGAAACACATGTCAGCAAATGCTTTTCTTTTATGAACTTTGGCTCCTATGTGATTTCAATTTGTACTTTTTGAATGATATAGCCATGCTCATCTCTTACATGCTTGATACCATTGGCTATGTTTTGAAAATTTAATGGAGTTAAAATATAATAAAGTTAGGAATCTGTACTTTATATTTTCTTGTTTTCTTTCCATTTTATTGAGATCCCTGAACACTTTATCCCATGGTTTTTCTGACCTCTGTGTTGTTTGATATGGTAAAGTTACTCATCTCCCAGTCTCACTACCAGAAGTAGGATAAGCTGTTTGTTGTTATTTGAACAAGGAATCCACAGCTGACTTCCCAGTGTTTGTGACTGCAGGAATTTACAAGGTCCTGTAGGGATGGGAAGGGATGTGGGTGAGGAAAAGAAACAGGGACTCCAAGTGAGCAAGCCTGGTGCCTTGCCTTTTTCTGTTATTCATTAGTGACTCTAGCTTCTATAAATACTCTTTAAATTATTTGATACTCTATCTAGTAATTTTTCATGATACAGAGGAGAGATTTATGCCACGCCCATCTCTCCTTTTATTTATAAGGAACTCTGCTGCCCCAAGCAGACCAACAGATCAGCTTATTCCTTTCTAGTCTTTGGTACCTTGATTGTATATTTTTGTTTTAATGGTCCCTCTAAGTTACTAAGGAAACACTTTCAGACACCCCCCATGATCTTTCTAGAACATGTGTCTTTCCCAATTATATACCCTTCACTTTAAAAAACAATTGAAGTGCTTGCCTCTCTGAGTAAAAGTGTCTCTTTTGAGATGAGCCACAGGGGGGCCATGTTTTACTCAGCTTTTCCACTCTAACATAATAGCCATCTTCTCCTTTGTTTTCAGACATTGCTTCTCATGTTGCTTTCAATCTTTTGTTTATAATTAAAAATTGTGAGAAGCCCCATTTAATGTTTAAGAATGTGGGGAGATAAATCAGACTTAACATATGTAATGTCAGTCAAATAGGAAAAGGGTGGTCCAGTATAGCAAAAGTAGGGCCTGATAAAACATGCCCTTTTTTTTTCTTTAATGTGTACTTTGTCTTTTGTCCGTGTCTGTTTTATTCCACTAGAGTCAATGTGTCCTTGATGTAAATGCAAAGCATTTATTAATTCCTAGATGTAGACTTTACAATATAATTCAATAATAAAGTAATTAACCTCTAGTTTTGTTGTTGTAATAAATGATTTTCAGATAGCTTAAATTTTAAGATTTCTGTATAGCATCTCTCCTGCGGTATTTATAGATTACGCTTTAGTTCTCATTTGAATCTCTCCCTGCTTTCTAATTACTGTAGTAGTTGGGTCTTTATTCGTTCCAAGGTGTAAGCGCTGTGTAGTTGTTAGAGAATGACGTTTGGAATCTCCCAAAGCTCCTCTTTCTGTAATGCAGTGACTTCTCCAGTCTGTCCTTCCCGGTCGTACCTCCGTGTTTACTGTCTCCACCACCTCTTTTTTGAGGCAGGACTTACTATGTAGCCCTGACTGGCTTCAAACTCACAGACCTGCCTCCTAAGCACCCATTAAAGGAATGCACAATCCCAAAAAAAATAAAAAATAAAAAAAATTAAAAAAAATTGATTATCAACTAAGTTCAATTAGTGTCCATTAGCTGCCCATATTCTTATGTGCATGGTACCATGTATTGAATGCCGAAAATCTATAATGGCCAAGCCTCCAAATAAAGAATGTCACTTCCTCCTCCTGTAGTCACCCACTATAGACAGATTCTCAGGAGGGAGCCAGGTGTTCCCAAGCTGGGAGTTGTAGCTGGCTTGATTTTTGATTAGATAACCCAGGATACTGTGAGTTTGTGCGGATAATGGCTGTGCCATGCCAAGAAGACAACATTTCACAGTACTCTTCCCTATCCTCTGGAACTCACAATCTTTCTGCTTCTTTTCTTCTGTGGTCCCTGAGCACTGGTATGGAAGTTGATAAGATGTCCCAATTATGAAGAGAAATGGCTCTCAGCAGGTACAAGCACTTGTTGTTTTTAGACATGACCCTGATTCTGTTCCCAGCACCACCATGGCAGCTCACAAACCTATGTAATTATATTTTATGGGAACTCATACCCTCTTCTGTCATCTGCATGCACTAGGGATGCATGTGGAACACACACACACACACACACACACACGCAAATTCACTATGTCAATATTAAGAACGACAAAACAATGTCTCCTTTAGTGCTAAGCACTAAGCACTCTAAGCACTCATCAATTCTCAGCACTTTGACCAATTAGTTGCTTTTTTTTTAAATTTTTGTGTTTCTTTATGTTTCTATTTACTCTGGTCTCTTTTTCTATGTGAATAAAAATGAATATTTGTCCATAAATGTACCAATTTGAGTACAGCAGTTAAGGAGCTTATTATCAGACTTCCTTACGTTAGGAAAGAATAAATAACAAAACTACTGGGCTTTCATTAGGAACTTGATTTCTTCCAGGTACCTTTTTAAGGAGTTCATCCTTTCTTTTTTTTTTTTTGGTTTTTTGAGACAGGGTTTCTCTGTGTAGCGCCTTTCCTGGAACTCACTTGGTAGTCCAGGCTGGCCTCGAACTCACAGAGATCCGCCTGGCTCTGCCTCCCAAGTGCTGGGATTAAAGGCGTACGCCACCACCGCCAGGCGAGTTCATCCTTTCTTGACCAACCATGAGCCCACTGTGTCATCTGTTTGTAATAAAATCTAAGCTCCTGGCATCGGAAACCAGAAAGACCAGGCTGTCTCATGTTCATACTTACAACTAACTTTTCCCATAAGTGTGTCATGCCTTCTGTCTTAGTAACTGTTCTATTGCTGTGAAGAGACACCATGAAAAAGGCAACTTTTATTAAATAAAATATTTAATTGAGAATTACCTTACAGGGGTTGAGAAGGTTTGACCATGACCATCATGGCAGGAAGCATACAGGAATGGCAGTGGAGCAGTAGCTGAGAGTTTTACATCCTAATTCGCAAGTAGCATGCAGAGAGAGAGAGACAGAGACAGAGACAGAGACAGAGACAGAGACAGAGACAGTGAGACAGATAAGTGAACTTGGAATGGGCTTTCGAAACCTGAAAGTGACACCCTTCATGCAAAAATGATCCTTCCTAATCCATCCAAAAAAAGTTCCCCTAACTTGTGACCAAACATTCAAACATATGAGTCTCTAGGGACCATTCTTATTCAAACCATCACATTCTATCCCCTGTTCCTTATTTCTAAAGGGAGAAAATGCTGTATAGTGAGGAAGTACAGGTCAAAATGAGTTCAAAAACAGCAAGGGAGATTCTAAATCTTGCAAATTTGTGTCTGTTGTTAAAGGGTGATAATTAGAAGGCTCTTCCCTTGCAGGTTTGCTTATTGCAGCACACTGCTGACATTGTACTGGTTCCTAAGACAGGCTGCACCTCTCCTCAACAAGTATCCTATTGATACCCAGGGGTCCCAAGGATTTCACTATGTCTGGCAAGGGATATCTGTGGGAAAAAAATCTACATACACTATGCTTTTATGTCTGTTAGCTTTATTCCTCTAAGACAAAATTCTATTAATACAGCTATAGCTCCACCAGGCATTCAGTACTACAAGAATAAATACAGATACACTAAGTTCTTTATCCATTTACTTTATGTCTCTGGGATGAAATCCTGTCTCCATAGCTTCAGTTCCACCCAGTTCCCTAGCTCATAGTTCTGCTAAAGACTAAACTCCTATGCTTCCAGCCTTGTCTTCATCCTCTGTTTCCTCATTCTCCATTTCTACTACTCTCTACTCCTGGCACTCAGAAAATTCTACCCGAGACCTGCTTACCCTCTCTGGAACCTCTGTCTTCCTCTCTTTTTTTCTTAACATGCCATTCTGTCTGTTTCTACAGAAAATGCCTGTCTCTTCTCTCTCTCTGGCCATGTGGTTCTCTGCCCCCTCTACCCTACCTTCCACCTTGATATTTAAAAACTTCTTTTGTTCTCAGTCAGTGGCTCAAGGCAAGGAGATGGTCTGAGCTTCATTTGCACAAGAAGCAAAGCTATGTGTTTCCAGCCAGCTTGTCTCCTAGGCTCAGCAGGGAAGTAAGTAACCCAGAAGTTCAGCAGGTTTGGAAATATTTGGGCATGCAAGAATTTCATAGTAGAAGACAGCTGAAATATTAAAGGCTGGATAGCACCAAATATTCATAATAAATGGCTTGCCTTTTAACAGACCCTTGGCCAGGCAAAGGATAGCTTTAATACACAGCTGAATCTCTATAATATATTCTTGCGGCCCGCAAGAGTATCCCACAGCTCTGGCATCTCCAGCATCTTGGGGTCTCCAATGCAATCCAGGCTTCACCTTCACAGCTTTATACAGTTACCTCTTAGGGTTTCCATTCAGGGACTCCCCTGTCACATACCTGACCTCAGTGGCTTTCTTAAAAAGCTGGTATGTAAAATAAATGTATAATATAATATAATATAATATAAATGTATAATATAATATAATATAATATAATATAATATAATATAATATAATATAATATAATATAATATAATATAATATAATATAATATAATATAATATAATA
>CABHPR010140774.1:81763-100954 GCA_902168415.1 Peromyscus melanophrys | reverse complement strand
TTATTTTGCTTTTGTTTAAGATTACTGTAAGATAAATAAGCTTACCTAATGCTATCATGTGAACTATACGACATTAGGACTATAAAGAGAGCATTAAACACAAATTTGCTTTGATACACCATTCTATCAGAAGTCTTTCAAATGTATCACTTGCTGCATATGTACACAGAGTCTGGTTTGTAAGACACAGCACTGCATTTTCTTCCTTGCTGCCTATGTAAAAATCACAAAGTTTGCTGAATTAAAATATTGGTCTCTGGAGCTGGAGAGAAGGCTGAATGTTGAAGAGCATTTATTGCTCTTGCAGAAGACTTAGATTCAATTCCCAGCAACCACATGATAGCCCATAACCATTTTCAACTCCAGTTCCAAGGGATCTGACACACTCATCTCACTGCCCTGGGCACCAGCCATGCACATGTCGCACAGACATATATGCAGGCAAACGCTCATACGCCCAAAATAAAAATACATAAATCTTTAAAAAATATATAGATATCTAATCAAAGAATTTATAATTGGTATTATGGATGTTCTAAAGTAGAATTTAGGACAAAGCTATTTAAACTAAAAGAAAAGTGTGGATTACCATCTATCTGATCAATATCTCACATTTACAAAGAAAGCATTTCTCACCATTTTCTAAATAACATTTACTGCATTTATAGAAACCTAGTGATATTTTTGTTGTCAACATTTTTTTTGCAATGAACTGCTGTGCGCATGTCAGAGTTTCCAGAAAAGTAATGAATTCTAAGTAGTTATTGATCTTATAATAATAATTATTATGTCTATTTCTATTTCATTTTGTAGACAAATTAACAAAATGAAAGGAATTATGAATTTATGTTTTCCTGGCATGAAAATCTAGACAATATTTCAATGACATACTGATTTGCTTCAAACACTTAAAGAAATTAATAATATTTTGATAAAAACATTCACTAATAAGTATTTCTCTTAGATAATTTTACCTGCTAGATTGTTATATGAAGGTTCAAATATGCCAGGAAAATGAGGAAAATTAAATAAATATAATTATATTTAGTATATCATTTTTGCATCATTTTACATGCACTAATTGAGAACTGTTATAGTCTGAGATTGCTACTGAAAAATTCTCATACCTGAATTTAAAGCCATGTGTAGAATTTGTTGTGACCCCACTAATCGTGTTTCTCAAGTGTATCCTGAATCAACTAGGGTTAGCCATTTTATCTGTCTGCCTTGCCCTCTATGTCTGTTGGTATATTAATTCTTGTCACACAATTTTAAACAATTTCATGCCTCAAAGTGGCACAAAAATGACCTGCTGTTGTTGAATCTAAAGATAGTTCTAGCTGATTTAAATGCGGCTGCTGTAGTGGCTTCTTCTCCACATTTTCAAGACAGCTCAGATGCATCCTTTACAGGTAAATTGTCCCCCAGCATTGATGAGTATTGAGCCAACACCGGAGATTGCTTCTTTAAGTCCTTTGAACTACATCGCTGTAAGTGTCTCCGCATAATGACCTAATAAATTCAGGGTTAGGAATCTGTCCTCCCTGTCTCTTTACCACCCACCTCAAAGGAAGCTGAAGGATCTCATAGAAACCCATCCCTAAATCATGTATTAAATAGGCAGATGTGTGACATGAGTGTGTTTTATGCAGTCCCATAAGTGTAGACTGATAGTCTTTTAACCACATATTGCCAGAATATATTTTATACTTAGCAAACTTCAGTTTAAAAATAAATAGTGGTCACTTGGCGTCATTCTTCTCATAGGACATATGGAGAGACGAGGGTGATTTTATGATACACTGCGTGGTACTTACACGCACTTCTCACACTAAGATAGATACTCTGAAACCATATTAAGATGCACACTATATTAATCTTTGTACTGATTTAGCCGTTTTGGAAGTAGTAGGAAAACAACCTAATGTAGTTGTAATGGCAAGAGAATTGAAGAGTGCACTTTTCAGTAAGCTGTTGCAAAGTAGCCATATATGCGAAACTAATTATCATTGTGTCATTCTCTTTACTGTGATCTTTTGATCAGTTGTTAATAACAGAATGCTTGTTTAAGAGCATCACTTAAAACTACATTGTTTAGCATCACTGTAAGGCAGTTGTCAGTGCAAATCAAAAGATGCAGGATAGTAGAACTCTCCTGGGGCCTCAACTATGGAAGAAGAACTACAGGCAGCTAAGAAAGGCTGAGAGAGGAATAATTAGTCATTCCAGTTATAAGCCCCATAGTTAGTCACCTAATTTGAAGTGATCAGTTCTGAAAGTGTGTACACACAAGACTCAATAAATGAACTCAGTAGGTTATATTTAAGCATATATACACACATGTACATATACATACATGCATGCATACATATAAACACACACACATATATATACATATATATATACATCATATACCAATACCTATATATGTAACAATAATATAAATTTTCCAGGGAGTGAGGGGAGTACATTGAAGGTATTGGGAGAAAGAAAGAGAATATGTATATATATATATATATATATATATATATATATATATATATATATATATATATATACACATATATATATGTATATATGTGTGTGTGTATGTGTATGTATATATGCATAATATGTAGTATATGATATATGATACATAATGCAATAAATCATAAAATATGATTTATATAATATGCCTATGATGTATATAATGTGTACAATATCTGATTTGCTATGTGTGTTATATATGTAATATACTGTATATATGATAAAATATTTGTTAGCAGAAACATATGTGTACAAATATATATATGGGGGAAAAAGAATATTACATATAAAATACAAAGCCTTCAAGGAATGATGAAGTGTAAACATGTACTTGTTCCTGGGCACTGATATCTCATAAGGAGCCCATGAGCTGCTAGTCAAACAAAACAGAACATAGCAGATCAGGCCAGAGGAGAAACAACAGAATAGAACATCAACAAAAAGATGATTTGAATGTCTTGGATGCATTTACATTTTCAAGCACGTTAAATATGTAGGTTGAAATATGTTTATACATGACAGTTGCTACATGGAAACTGTTTTAGGACAAAGTATTTACTATAATAGAATTTTATCTGACTTTGCAAATTAATTTCATCTTTTTTTTTTATTTTGGGTATAAGAAAACTGAGAACAAGACCACTAAAAGTGTTTTTCATGATGTGGATAATTTTCAATAGATGTGGAAATGGAGCCTTAATTACCTTTCTTTCTTATATTAATTTGATTTCCATATGAGAGGGAAGAAATGAAGATCGCCAACTGAAATAGTTGAATAGAAAATAGCAAATTAATGATACAACAGTCTTTGCGTGTATATGATTCTGTGATGAAATCTCAGACTGTCCTGAGGCATACCACCCGGGGAATGAATTGTTCCTCAGTTTACCATTTTCATACTTCATTGACAGCTGCTCCTTAATCATTCTGCAACTATTTATCAGACCAACTAGTGTATAACCAGCATGCTTTTCTATAGGTAACTTGTTTTACTTAATTTTGTTGTAAAGCCATGAGGGTAGTGACAGTTTATACTTGGACATGCCCAAGAGAAGTACTCTCTTTATGAGTGTTCAGAGAAATATAGGTACTTTAAAGATCCACTTGTGATACAATGGACACAAGAAAAACAGGGTTTTCCTCCAGAGATCCCATCTGGGGAGAAGAAATGGATTCAGATGAGGTGGAGGGGCTAGTCTTTTAGAAAGAGATGCCACAGAGTTGAAATTAGACAAACCTTATTACAAGATTAAAGTGAAACCCATGAAATGATGAATTGGACAACACCTTGATCAGGACCGCTTAGCTATGCATAATGTTCATCCTCTACTTAATCTTTAATCTCATTTGAGGATCCCAAAGGTGGACTGAGTTGTTAGATCTTTTTGTTCTTCTTCCCAATATGGCCTTAGTCTGTAAAATTTATGTGACACTTTTAATTAGGTAATTGAAGACCAGTGGCCAAATATATCTCAAGGAACAAGCTGTGATCCCCAAGTATGATACCATCTTGAAATGAATACTCTGCTTTAATAATGCACAAAAAATAATCTCATGCCAAATTGTCAAGATCTACAATAAGAACAAATCTATCTAAATCATAAGTTATGTTGGCTCTTTACATCCCAAACTGCAACATTAACTTGTCACATAGCTTGTGACAAGTGTTTAGGTAAGTTAGAAAGGCATTAAAGGCCTGATCTTTTCTGAAGAGAAATAGAGGGGAAGCAGATCTGAGAGAGGGGAAGTAGAGGGAGCTGGAAGAGAAAAGGGAGGGGAAACTGTAGTCAAGTTGTATTGTATGAAAGAAGAATCTATCTTCAGTAATAATAATAATAATAATAATAATAATAATAATAATAATAATAAATAATAATAATAATAATAAACATTTGACACAGTCCACAGTTTCAAATATCCATTGGATTCATAGAATATGTCCTCAATGGACAAGTGGCATTCCCATCTGATAGAATATGATCTGCTTTTCAACTCTGTTTTCTGTGGTGTGAGCTAAAAACTCCCACATTTAAGGAACAACAGCTGTGGTTCCACAGTAAACTAGATAAGAAAATGAAAATAAGCATAATTGCCTCTCTCTTTGCTTTTTTCCTTTGGTGAGAAATTCCAGGAACTTTTAATCAGTTTTCACTTACCTTTCAAAATAAATGTATACCAAAGTCATATTTTTATTTAGGAGACAGACACAGGAAAATACCAAGTGAACAAATCATATTTATTGATGTTTTCTAATTTAGAGTCAAAGGAGTTGGAGAAAATCTGAAAATTCTCCTTCCAGGCTTGAGAACGCCCAGTTGGAAATTCTCACCAGACAGTACACTTGGGACTCTGGAATCCCCAGAGATGACCCTCACCCCAGAGAGTGTTGATGTCTAGCCTAGGTGCATCATATCCATGTCCAGGTACTTACTGTCTTTTGGTCCTGAAGCTCACCTCTTTTCTGGAACCCTTCTATTTGTTCTACTAAGGCAAATAAGTTTGGGGAAATGGCATAAGCATTGGAATGAATGGACAGGCGTATCATCATTGCACTGATTACCGCAACAATCAGATGATTCCTAAATTGTCTCCAAAGGGGGTCAAGAGAGACACCGAGATATGTGGTTGGGACAGAGTTTTACTTAATAATATTTTAAAGATGCATTTTATGTGTATGGTGCTCTATCTACATGTATATCTATATGACAGAAAACAGCACCAGATCCCATTGTAGATGGTGTGAGCCACCATTTGGTTGCTGGGAATTGAACTCAGGACTTTCGGAAGAGCTGCCAATGCTCTTAACTGCTGAGCTCTCTCTCCAGCCCTGAGTTTATTTAAAATGTAATTAATGGCATGGCGACACAAACAAATAAACAAGACCATGGTAGAGACTTTAAAGAAAGTTCAGGCCCCACTGTTAGAGACAGACAACAGGGAAAGAACACTGAAGAGAGGAAATCGGGGCTCATGTGGCAGAAAAAAAGAGTCTTCTTTTATACCTTTCTGATGTTTGGGGTATTTCCTAGCACAGAACTATAGCCAGGCTGGAGGCAAGGAAGTGGTTGATAAAAAAAGATATAGGCTCACCAGTGACTCAGTTCTACAGATGAGAGTTCCTGGCACCTGGGAATCTGTTAGCAAGGGACTCAGAGTCATGATCGCAGTCAGGTCCCTGGTGACTACTGTAAAAGGGAGGAGCTGCTACAGATATTGTAGCCTGAGAAGCAGGTAGATTTTGGCATTACGTTGTTATTCTTTATGTCTGAAATGGAGACAGAAATACCTGCCTTAACAAGTGTTCTATGGTATTCTGGGCAACAAAATGAGAAAGGGTGTAGCATTAGAGATTTTGAAATTTTAAAGACTGATTTGTCTTTTTATTACTTATTATTATACATGTTATCACACAAAATTTATATAGAAATTAACCAGACCTAAAGTCCATACATCTCAAGGAACTTCTTCTATAGAGCTAGAATAGACCTTTGGAAGTTTTGAAGCTTCTTATTGGATTTCTAACTTTCACTACTGAATATATTTTTAGGCACTTAGGTGCCATCAAAAATGAAAAATCCAAACAGAGTTTTAGCTAGAAAATCACTTAGCTTTGTATCCTATTTAGTATCTCATGCCCACTACCTACATTTGGTCCTTCCTCATCCCCTTATATTCACCCTTTCTTTTCTCTTTCCTACATGCTGTGTTGTACTCACACCTAAAATTGTTTTTAAATGTATTTACTTTTAATTGGATCCACATGTGAGAGAGAATGTGATTTTTTTTTTTTTACTTTCTGACATTGCGTGACCTCACTTTCATATTCTACATTTAAAATACATGCTAGAGACAAATAATATTCATATATTTGTAATGCATATCTTTACATTTATTATATATAGTATATTATAACAAAAATATATGTTAGATATACTGATAAACATAATTATAAGTTATATGATTATATATATCTGTTGTATCACACATATTATAGCATAACAAAGTATATATTATATATATATATTTATGTATGTATACCAAAAGTTAAGTATGTATTCCTCTATTGATTGACACATCAGTTGATTTTATTTTACTGCTGTAGTAAATAATGCATCAATAAAATGGGTGTAAAGATCTCTATAGTCAGTTGTGAGCCAGAACTCTCTAGATAACATGCCCAGGAGTGAAATAGCTAGCTCGGTCATATGGAAGTCCTAATTTTAATGTTTGACATAACTTCAAACTGGTTTCCCCAGTGGCTACATTGAATTGCATCACCTCCAATAGCAAATGAGGACTCCTTTCTCTCCAGATCATCTCCAGCATTTGTTGTTAGACTTTTTGATGATAGCCATTCGGCCTGGAGTGAGAGGGAATCACACAAAAGTTCTGATTTGTCTTTCCGTGATGGATAGGGATATTGAACACTTCTTAAAATAGTTATTTAACATTTGTGTTCCTTTTTGAAAGCAGTCTCTTCAGTTCCTTTGCCCAGGTATTGATTGACAGTTACATTTTCTTGGTATTTAATTTCTACAATTCTGTGTAAATTCTGGCTATTAACCTACTGTTCGTATTATAGCCCAAGAAGATCCTCCCTCCCCCTTTCTGTAGTCTGTCTATTCACTCTGATTATTGTTTCCAGTGCAGGAACTGGTTTTCAGGTAGTTCCATCTGTTGATACTTGAGGACAGTTCCTATGTTATTGGTGTTCTATTCAAGCTGTTCTTTCCTACACCAATATATCAAAGGGTAGACTCTGTTTTCTACAATAAGTTTCATTGTTGCTTATTTTAGTTTGATGTCTTTGATCCATTTTGAATTATATTTTACAAGGTGAAAAATATAAATCTGCTGTGGGATGTTCTTTATGCTGTGAATGTGTTGCTCTGATTGGTTAATAAATAAAGTGCTGATTGTCCAGTAGCCAGGCAGGAAGTATAGGCGGGACAAAAAGAGAGGAAAATTCAGGAAGGCTGAGTCAGGAGACGCTGCCAGCTGCAGCCATGAGAAGCAGATGTTAAAATACCAGTAAGCCACGAACCACGTGGCAACTTATAGATTAATAGAAATGGGTTAATTTAAGATATAAAAACTAGATAGCAAGAATCTTGCCATGGCCGTACAGTTTATAAGTAATATAAGCTTTTGAGTGATTATTTTATAAGTGGGCTGCTGGACTGTGGGGGCTTGGCAGGACCTGGAGAGAAACTCTCCAGCGACATAAATCTAATTTCATTCTCCTGCAGGGAGAAATACTATTTTGTCAGAACCATTTGTTGAATGGGTTATATTTTTTCCATTGCATGCTTTTATCTCCTTTTTCAAGAATTAATTGAGTAGAACTTTGTTATTTTTATTTTGAGGCTTTAAAATATATGTTATTTGTCTGTCTGTCTATTATTATGCCAGTACCAGTCTGTCTTTACCACTATAGCTCTATAGCAGTGGTTCTCAACCTTCCTAAAGCTGTGATCTTTTAGTATAGTTCCTCAGATTGTGGTGACCCTCCAGCCATAAACTTATTCTTGTTGCTAATTCAAAATTGTAAATTTACTACTGTTATTAATCGTGATATAAATATCTGTGTTTTCCAGTGGTCTTGGCAACATCTGTGAAAGGGTCTTTCAACCCCTAGAGGGGTCACAATCCACAGATTGAGAGCAACTGCTTTATAATATAATTTGTGATCAGTTATTGGTTTTATTTTATTAATAATTTTTCATTTATTTTACATATCAACCATAGTTTCCCCTCCCTCCTCTCCTCCCATTTCCATTTCCTCCCCAACTCCCATCTACCCCACTCTTCAGTCTCCATTCAGAAAGGGGCAGGCCTCCTATGGGCTTGAACAAAGGATGGCACATCAAGTTGAGGCTGGACCAACCCCCCCCCCCCCCCCCCCCCCGCCCCCTGCATCAAGGCTAGGTGAGGTAAACCAGCATGGGGAACAGCCTTCCAAAAGCCAGCTAAGCACCAGGGACAGTTATTGTAACATATACATAAGAGTTCTTAATCTTTAGGGAATAGGACATCTGTGGTCTCTTTTGATTCTGTGTGGATTCTTTTATTGCTTTTTCTAACCCTGTATAATATGTCATGGAAATTTTAAGTTTATCAATTAATCTGGGTAGTAAAGCAATTTTTAGAATATTAATTCTGCCAATTCAGAAATATGAAATATCTTTTCATTGTCTAGTATCTTCTGTGATGTTCTTTGTCCAATATCTTGAAGTTTTTGTTATAGAAATCTCTTGCTTTTTTGTTTATATATATTCCAAAAAAATTAATTTTAAGCTTATTTTGAATGGAATATTTTCCTTCCTGTGGGAGTATCTGCTCTCCAGTATCATTTGATCAAGTGCTTGAAGTCTTAGCTATAGCAATTAATAAGAGAGCACATGAAATGGTTTCAAATAGAAAGGAAGAATTCAAACATGATTCTTTATTGGATTAATAATTCTGAGGTGCATTTTTTTAATCAGTGTGGATTTTGTTGTATTTCAGGAGTTCTTTGCCAGTACCTTAAACCAATTTTGGTTGCTATTTCTGGACAAACAGTGCTGGACACTCTTCCATGAGTATTAACTGCATAATACAACAGTTTATATGGTTCAAAATAATTCCAGACCACAAACCTTGATTTAAAATGATAAATTTTAATTTAACTGGTATTTCTGTAAAACCATATTAGGGTAAGTAAGAGAAAATCTTAGGTAGAGTTCATATTTCTGTGACAAAACGTCATGAACAAAAGCAACTTGGAGAGGAAAATGTTAATTCCACTTATACTTCCACATCATAATCCATCCCTGAATGAAGAAGGGTCAGGAGCTCAAATAGAGTTGGAACCTGGTGGCGTGAGCTAATGTAGAGACCATAGAGAAAGGCTGCTGCTGCTGCTCCTCCTCTTCCTCTTCCTCTTCCTCCTTCTCCTCCTCCTCCTCCTCCTCCCCCTGCCTCTACTCCTCCTTCTTGTTCAGGAGAATTCATTGAAAATTTACAATTCCAAGGGTAAGTCCATAAATATCAGAGTGCAGAGCCTGGCAGCACAGAAGCAGCCATAGTGATGGAGCAGTAGCTGAGAGCTGACATCTTACCCTCAAGTAGGAGACAGAGAGAGGTGTGTGGGGGGTGCTAACTTGGAATGGTGTGGGCTTTTGAAACCTCAAAGACCATACTAGCAATACATCTCCTCCAATAAGACCATACTTCCTAATGCTTTCCAGAGAGTTCCATCTACTGAGGACCAAACATTCAAATATATTATTCTCTTGGGAGTATTATCATTCAAAACACCATAACCCAGAATTCCTAACTGTGCCCTTTCATTTATCACCTAACACTTCTTTCTTAAACAGAGTTGTATTCCATTGTATGATTATATTTGTTCTCCTACTATTGGGTATTTGGGGAAATTTCCAGTATTGAACTACTAAGAATAGTGTTGCTATAAATTTCCACACCTTTATGTGAATTTTGGTGAATATCTAAAGCATATTTTTGTGGGTATGTACCAAGGAGTACAACTTGTGGGACAAGTGGCACACATGTACAACGTAAATTAATGTAACCAAAAAATATTCTGTATACACTCTATTTCGATGGTATGGCCAAATGGTTTCTGATGAAGTGGTTGTATTAACTGGAATTCTCATCAGTCTTTTCAATCAGGGGCTCCATATGGTCACTAATATTTGATAGTATCTTCTCAGTTTAACTTTCCCATAGAAGTACAGAGCTGGAGTGCTATAATTTTAAGATGCATTTCTGTGATGTTTAATGTCTCTGAGCTCATTTTCTTTATCATCTTTCGTGAAGCACATTTCACTTATCTTATTGATTTGTAGGAGTTTGTTATGTACTTCAGGAACTATTCTTTTTGGCTTGTTCCTCATGTCTTGCTAAGCCTACTTTCTTATAGTACCCTGGACCATTGCTTTGGCCCACTAGCAGTACAATCCACAGTGAGCTTAGCCCACCCACATAAGTCGTTCATCAAGAAAATGCACCACTGTCTTGTACACAGGCAGATTTTAGGGAACATTTCCTACACTGAGAGTTCTTCTTCCCAAATGACTCTGGCTTGTATCAGGTTGACATAAAATTAACCAGGCTAGTGTGTACTTGCAATTCTATATACTCATGCAAAGAGAGCTTCGGTGGCATCACGGGCATCATTAACTTAAGCAGTTAAGTATGATGTCCTGGTTTCGGGTGACAAATGCTACTATTTTTAGAAATTTTCTTCATGTGTTGAAATTGCTTCATTGCTTTTCTCCCTCATGTAAAAAAGACCCACACTTACGTTAATTCATTTTAAGATTACTCACCGCAGCCAAGGGGGTGATAAACATGGGCTGTCAGTATAATTAAGTCAGAGTGTGCCTCTTAAGGAAGTTCTACTTAGAGACAGCCATTACAGAAGGTAACTACAAGCTGATCATTAATTTTAGGGCCACTTCTGGGAACTCTACTAGTTATTATAAATCACTAAAATTGGTTTAGAGCTGCACTTATATTCTTTAAAGTAACTTAGAAAGTGTAGTTGAATAGCTGATCAGCAAAATGAGTCGTTTTCTCTTCTTAACATGTTTATTTTCTACTGATTACTGTACAGGAAGCTGTTGAGATTCAATATCAGAATATGTAATTATTGCTATTTAAAAAAACAATTTGTTTTTAAGAGTAAGTGGGATTCATGCAATATAAAATTGCAGAGCTTATGAGTGAAGGGCTGTTCTGTGACGCTCTCAGGGTGACGTGAATAATTGTTTATCACCCTGATAGGGAACTAACAACAGACCAAAGTAAGGGTACACCTAAAGTCCAATTTTGTGAGGTAATGCAATGAGTTTTATTTGCATTACTCACAGAATATGGGTTATGGGTTATTTATAGGAGTGGAAATAACTCAAAGAGAGCTGTATCACCGAATCCCACTCAGGCATGGGTAACAGCTCACAAAAGCTGGAAATCTAGAACACACCCTATGTCTTGCAGGTAGATCAGTAGTTTGGAGAGTATCCTTCCCAGGTATTTCCCTTGGGCTAAGCTGCTTTCAGGCCATTCAGTTTGCCTGAGAGTGTCTTTGTGAGATTGGTAGTACTTATATCTGCATGAGGAACAAAGGCTTAGTGATTCTGACAAGTTTCAGAAACTTTCTGAAGATGATTTGTGTTGTTTGCTTCCTGATAGACATAAGATTTTCTGTAAGACTGAGCATTTCACCTCCACTTAGAATATTCTATTGTCTCACATTCCTGTCAATACCCTGAGTTTTAACAAGCTTTCCTTCAAGATGAAAGTTTTTTGTCTTGGCAGAAATTGGTACACAACAAGGCAGTGTTGTTTTTTCTTATGCTCATCTGCAAATGGGAAATTATTTCCAAGTTATTAATATTGACTAAATATCATAAATTGAAACTATGACCACAGCATGTCAGTTTCATGCACTTATTATTAAAGGAACAGATGCCGTATTCTTCAGATTGGTGATCACATGGAAGTATTGAGATGGAGATGGCGGCAAGACAGAAGAAAATGCTGTCCATCTTACCCAGAGTTTGGCAATCTTCCTCTTCCTCTAGCTGTTCATCTCTCTCCTTTATATGATACTTTACTGAATAATGAACTAGTAAATGTAAAGAAACAAAGTTGTCATAGTTTGTTTTCTAATGCATGCAATGTTTTCAAAGCTCTGTATAGTTACCATGTTATAACTATGGATGGTTTAGCGGAGAGCAACCTCTGAACTCCCAGGTTCTTCTGTACAGGAGCCAAGGATTGAACTAAAGTCTGTCAATACTACATACAATTTCTCATCTCAAGGAGTATAAGAGAGTTCATGCTGGGGCCTAATATAAGTGGCCATGGCATAGGAGCACAGATTCATGTCACCACGTATCCCATGTTCCCATGGGGTGACAGTCTGTGGAAGTTTTTAAAGCAACAGAATTTAGAACGTCATAAATCAAGACACTTCAAATACATCGGTTGAGATGTCAAACAGGCAGGTTGCAGCAAAGTGGGGAAGCCTCTGTTACAGGCTCTAGATGCTACCTGGCAGCATTTTTAGTCATTTGGTTGGTGGGAGCTCACTGTGTGGCTTGCTAAGTTAATGTATTTTCTAGCATTTTCACCTGTTAGTTATGAGGCTGTGAGGTCAGACACAAAGGTAGGAAACAAATGGCTAGTCAGAAAGGCTAAAAATAGCTCCTAATTAATTATGATTAGGCTTTGGACCTGCAATATTCCAACTTCTTTATCATCATTGAGGTTATGGTCAGTTAATCAGGCTCACAGAAGGTTTAGATGAAGATGTAGTTCCTGTCTAGGATCTTTCAGTAATAGCCAGAGCAGTAGACACAATTTGTTATGAGAGAGACAGACACTCCTGAGAATAGAAGTGGACAAGAGAATTAAAAAAGGGTCTAATGTACAAAAATCCCACAGTCTCATAACCCTTTATAAGTTCACTTATACAGTTTTAGCTTTATCCCACATTTGGAAATTTCCTGATTTTGTTGTACAAGTTTTATTACATAAACTCTGCCTTCAGGGGTTACACACTTTGCTCTGTCCTTTTTGTCCTACATTAGACTTGATGCCTCTCTCCCCGTTCCTTATTCTACTGCCAAAATGTTACTTAGCAAAAGCATCATGAATCCAACAAGAATCATATTTATTGAATTTGTAGCTGGAGCAAAGCAAAGAAATTTTGGTACATCATTGTGTTCAGTTAAAAATATCAGTTAAGTCGTAGGGTGCTAACTTGGGGGTTCAAGACCTGATCGAAAGGTCAGTAACGTCTTTGAACTGCTAAATTTGACAGATTGGTTTGTGAAAAAGCAGAAAGCCAGGGTCCTAGCTCTCTCACTTTTATAGTAAACCAAGATCACACCTCTGAATTACAGGTGCTAGATATTTCTGACATATTGGAATTGATAGTCTTAACCTTGTATTTTTTAACGTTTAAAATAATAATACAATAAATCAAAGTATTGGTGTGTGATGACATCATTTGGGTACCACAAAGAGACCATGACTACACTCACCAAAGAGACAAAGCTACTAACTATGAAGTAATATAATGAGATCTTTCCACAAAGCGAGTTTGCACCAAATTTGAATGAGGTGTTTCACCATAAGCACACTTGGAATCTTGGCATTTCAAATACCAGTATCTCATGCCACATGAGTTAGAAATTGTGAAGTCCTGTCTGCTTTAGATTCAAGATCTCTGCATCATTTCCCTGAACATTGAACACATCATCTCCCAATTCATGTTCAAGTTAAAAGGCAAAAGCATGAAATGAAGAGGTCCTGGCAAACTGCCAAAGCCCTGCAGCAGCTGCCTGTCCAGGTGGGATTTTATGGGGCTTAGACAGAGGAAATGTCACTCAAGTGCCTGACACCATTGTCTTCTCCCAGCCGGAGGTGGGATGGTTGATGGCTCAGTGGGCATGATAGCTGCAATTAATGTGCTAGGCAGAAATGGCTCTTCCACAGGATTCATTAGTTACTTCTAAAAATACAAACCTAAATACCAGCAAACAAATGACTTCCCTCAGAGAGAGAGGCAGAACAGGGCCTTTCTTTTTTCAAGCTGGTCATTCTAAGAAGAGTAAAGTCTGACTTTCTATGTGGAATGCGAAATACTGAAATGTATAGAGTGTAAAAATTCTTTGATCATGTTTGCTGTGTATATAAATTAATATACATATGCCCTATTACCAATGATATGTATTAAGTCATATAATAAGTTGCTTAACAAAATTAGCATGTGCATTTTTCACTTTGGGATTTTTCTGTATATAAAAGATTCTTCTTGTCTTGGTGACCAATGTCAGATGACACATGACCATGGTTTGCATAGTGACTATGTTATTTAAAATTGGTTATGGGTGTAATAATGTTTAAATTTCATCAGAGTAACAGAATACCAAAAATAATACCTCATAAATCACTTGGTTTTCATGTGTACAATTGCTTCTAAAGCACAGTAGACTTTGGATTTTGTGAATGGATTTATTTCTTTAGTATATTGATATGTGTATTAAAATATCATCCTAAGAAATTAGTTATAGTATATAACTACCCAAAGTAAAGACAGCTGCATTCAATCCTTTTTCCTATCCCCTACTTTAAAAAAAGTTAAGAACGCTTTTATATAGTCAAAATGCTTCTTGGGAGTAAGGTAGTGGCTCGATGTACATAGCGCTTCCTTTGCACACACTAGAAACTGTGTTCAGATTCCCAGCACCCATTTAAAAAGCAAGGAATGGGTGCAGATAGGAGGATCATGTCCCATGAAATGATGTGGAGAGTGAGTGGCAGAGGAAAATATTTATATTTACATAGGCCCTTCACATACATTTACATGGATGTACACACAACACATACACACACACAGCATCTAACAGCCACATTAAGGATATAAAATATAAAATAAAGGTAAATCAAAGTACCATACACATACTATCTTCATATCTAAAGTTTAAAGATAAAATATTTCTTAGTTAGAATTAAGCATAATGATAATTTGTGTGGTTTTCTGTATTTTCTTCTGCTGTATATTTAATTAGCAAAGTGACATAGTATCAATTTTGCATGTATCTGTAATATTGTCTGATTCAGTTATTAGATAAATATTGATATACTCATCCTCTGGGGATAATATATAATATTTATGAGGTTTAAAAAATTCTCTCTGCTTAAATAAGAGAATCATTTTCTATGTCCGTCCAAACATATTTGGTAGCTCATTTGGAATATTGGCTTGAAAACAAGAAATCACTGTAGAACATCTCATTGATATTCAATAGGGAAATAGGGCTGACAGAATGTTACAAGTACTGAAGTGAATGTAAGCCAAGAGAGTAAATTAAAAACAGTCTGATAGCTGTCTTAACATTTTACAAGGCAAGCAATATGATCAAGTTGTTGAGCTGACATCATAAAATCATTTGAAACCAAGATTGAGGTCTGTTTCAGAGACTCCCTTTTTATAACCTTGCTACTTTGATGAAGGGGTACAACTTTATACACAGTGCATACATACTTGTCGCCTCTTTGTTCACATGTGATTTTATATCCAGCTCAAGGACAAATGAACAAACTTCTTCTGGAATTGGATTTCTGCAGCACATCATTTATTTGGCCACTTATCTGTATCTTGGTTTATAAACGCCACATATTTACAGCAAGCTTTGACACATGTTTTCATACATCACCCTGACAGCGTGATGCCTGTGGACAAGCAGAAGAGTCAGGTTGCTGTGCTCACAGGCAGACTCTTTGTCACACTTTCCAGGAAGACCTTTCCCACCAGTCTTTCTTTCACTCATTCGTGTATGTGGTAACTGTCAATATGTTTAAAAAAATAATAACTTATTAATGAGCACAGCTCAAATTCATTATTAAACAATTACTATGCACTTATCCTCTTGGTGATATATAGTAGACAAGACCACTGATCCAATGGACCTGGACTCAGGAAAGTGTAGTTCTCATTATAAGTTAATTTATGAACATTCAAAGAAGAATAATTCCAAGTATTGTGAATCCTCAGAAGGATACTCTTAGATACTATTTATAAAGAAATTAACTTATAGACGAATTATATTGTTAAACTAATTGTTCACCACTTAATGTAATATATTATTCAGTTGTTGGTTAGAACTATTCTACACTGTTTTGTAGTGAAAGTTTTCTCCAGTGCCACCCAGCCATGTGGTCCCTCAGCTGCTTATAAAATAATTATTCAGAGGCTTAATATTAATTACCAATTCATGGCCTATGGTAAACTTCTTGCTAGCTAGCTCTTATAGCTTAAATTAACCCATTTCTATTAATCTATGTTTTGCCATGTGTTCTGTGGCTTATTGGTCTTCTGGCATGTTGTTCCTTCAGCAGGGGCTGGTGTCTCTCCCAACCTTCTTTCTGTTTCTCTGCTTGGATTCCTGTCTGCCTCTAAGCTGCCTTGCCATAGGCCAAAAGAACTTTATTTACTAGCAATGGTAGCAACCACATATTCACAGCATACAGAAAGATATCCCATAGCACTTCTCCTTTTCTATCTAATCAAAAGGAAGGTTTTAACTTTAATATAGTAAAATTACATATAATAGAACAGTTATCAAGGAAGAATTACAGTTACAATATTTAGTCTATTTGTATTTGACAAAATCAAAGAAAATATTCTATCATCTATCCTATACTTGTGAGTATAAAGTTTCATATCTAATTTATCTTTCATCATAACCAAGGAAAGTTATAATTATAACTATCTAGTCTTCCACTACATCAAAGACCCCAGAAGGATATAATATTACCTAAGTAAACAGGAAGTGCATTGTAAGCAACTTCCAAAAATCTAGAATGACAGAGAAAGCTGCCTGCCTGGACAGTCACTCAAAGTTCCTCTGCAATATTGGGGCATCCATCTTCAGCCCATAGGCCTAGAATTTTTTAGTCACTTCTCTCTGTGTCCTGTAGATTTGACAGTCTCCTCTGTGAAGCAAGAACCTGAAGAACCATTTCGCCTTGCAATGTTCAGTAGTCACCTTATGGGTCCTGCATATTCAGTTTCTATTACATATTATCAGCTGTCCAGGAAAGAGCAATTTCTTTGTCCAAATGGTTATTTTTGCCAAGAAGAAGATAAACTCCATATAGAGTGCTTTGGTGCCCATCTTTCTCTTTGAAGTAGATTGGTGCTGCCAAGAGCAGATGTGTCTCACTGTCCAGAAAGTTTAAGTTTTTAACAACTGAACTTTTTGTCATATTAGGTATGTTTTCAAGGTCAAGCAGAGATATATTTTAGATAGACAGTTCATCTTCAAACCCTTCAGAGACCTACAGAATATGGCTTTTAAAATGTTTTAATAACATAGATTTTTTTTTCTTCTTTTTATGACTATGAGACATATCTGCTCCTGGCAGCACCAATCTACTTCAGAGAAGATATGGGCATTGAAGAACCTCCACATAGAGTTTACTTTCATTGTGGCAAAAGTTAGCCACTGGGCAAGAAAGTGCCCTCGCATTGACTTCGGACAGTATGCTATCCAAAATGGACAAGCAGGGCACAAAACAAAGGATTGCTTATCCTTGCCAAGACAAGTATGGTTGCAGCTTTCTCAACAGGCATCCTCTGAGGCCAGGACAATATGGCACCATTGCTGAAGGGGCTTTGCAATCCAGAAAAGATACAGTGCCCCTTTCTTCAAAGGCAGAGATAGGCAGTGGGCCGATGGCTCCTGCAGTGGAACAGTAGCTGGAACAGTTATTCTTGGAGGAGTAACTAGACTGATGGAGTCTGGCCTCTCAATGGTAGACTGGCATTTAATAGAGGAGATGAAGCCACCCACAAGCCAAGAAGAATGTGAAGCCAAATTCCAAAAATACCAGCAATTTCCAGAATTTAAAATCCTGAATCATGACAGGACACTGATGGAATTCAAGTTTATCTGGTGCATGGAATACTCGCACCAAATGTGGGGTCAAGCTGTAGGCCTTGCATACATCCTGCTTCACAAATGAGTCTGTCAGATATGCTAAGTCTGTAGGCCAAAGATGATGCCCCAATGTTGTAGAGAAACCTCTGGTGACTGTCCAGGCAGCTGGCTATTTCTGTCACAACTCACATTTTTTGGAAGTCATTTTTTTAACTTCCTGTTTTACTAGTAATATTATTTCCTTATTGGGTCTCTGAGGGAGTTGAAGATTAGGTAGTTAAAGCTATAGTTATAGTTTTCTTTGTTAAGAAATTCAGAAAAGAAACTCACTAAGAGGTATAAAGTACATAAATTTGAAAGACATCATAAGATAGTTTTCTGTTGGTAATACAAGATAGAATAGGAAGTGCATTAGGTACATTTTGGACACACCAAAATAGGATATATAATGGAATATTTTCTCTGAATTTGTCAAATGCAAATGGACTAGAGATTGTTGATGTATTTATTGCTTGTATACATTGTGTATAGTTATTGTGCTTATTGTATATAGTTTTTCTTATATTAGTTATAACTATTTTTACTATTTTTTGTTAGACAAAAAAGGGGAAATGTGGTAATGTATTATGTTCACCAATATATTGTGTCCCTAAACAAAATTTATCTGAAGATCAGAGGAAAAAGCCAGCCACTATAGTAAACATAGAAGTCAGGCAATGGTAGCACACACCTTTAATCCTATCATTTGGGAGGCAGGGAACTGTCTGGATCTCTGTGAGTTCAAGGCCACATTGGGAATAGATCCAAGTATGGTGACACACACCTTTAATCCAAGGACTAACCATAAAGGTCTGGAGGTCTATACAGACAGACAGGAAGTAACAGAGCTGGGCAGGAAGAGGAAGTAATGTAGCTGGACAGAGAGAGCAAATTATATAGCAGAATAGAAAGGCATACCAGTGGATATACAGGAAGTAGATCTCTTTGGAGACTGAGGTGTCAGTGAGGTGATGTTAGCTTGTGGCTTTTCCTATTCCTCAGGTCTCTCAGGTTTTCGCTCCTATATCTGGCTCCATGTTTTTTATTTAATAAGACCTTTTAAGATTCGTCTATACTGTTTTCAAATGGGACACATTCGTCTATACTGTTTTCAAATGGGACACATTTCAAGACCACTCTTTAACTATGTAGTATCTGAAAGACT
>CABHPR010140774.1:31386-81663 GCA_902168415.1 Peromyscus melanophrys | reverse complement strand
ATATATATATATATATATATATATATATATATATATATAATATATTCGATATTATATACATGGCCTTACTAGGTATAACTAGGAAAAATATAGAATAAACAATGAAGTAAAATAAATTTGAAAACTACTTTTATCCAAGATAATTTGAGAGGTAGAGCATTTTACCAATGATTCTCAAATGCATATGTTACATGGATTTTCCCAGGAAGGTGTGAACAAATATATATTCCACCACAGGTAGGGCACCGATGGCAGACTAAAGATATAGCTCTACAAAAGTCTTATTTGCTCAAACAAAGAATTATTATGGTTTTGATCAGAAAAATGAGTGAGGGACTACTTACAGGTGCATGACCCAAGCAACTGGATCAGCAAAAACTAAAAAGCAAAGAAATATACAACCCCCTCAACCCACCCAATCATAGGTACTATTCATAAAAGCTGAATCTTTTTGTTCCTTGCCCAACTTGAAGACAGTTCCAAAGAAGAGTCTTAACCCTTCCCACCAACTGTTTATTGCTTATATAAATTCAGGGAAAGGTCCAGTGAGTATTGCTTATTGTGAGCTTTGTATTCCTAATGAGACTTTCTATGCTTCTAGGAAAGGATGTGTCTATTCACAGGAAATGGCTACATGGCAAGATGCCCTCCTTTTTCCCTAGGGGCATCTACTGTATCAGAAGACAATTTTTTTTTTACACTAGATTTGGTGCTAGTGATAGCTATCTGTAGGAGCCTGGGACACTACAAAACATCATACAAAGCACACAGCGGATGTCCATAATAATAATGATGTATCATAATATGTATGCATACACACATACACACACACATATTATATCCAAGATTCTAGTAGAGGGAATGATGGCAATCCCGCCTTACAAAGATTTAAGGACTTTTGGGTTTGAAGGAAAGAGTACTCAGTCATTTTTGTTAATGGATTCTGAAGAATTTACCCAGCAAAATTTTGAGACAATCAATAAGAAGCAGTATAAAATAACAGCAGACAAGTCACAAAGAATGTGACATGAACTCATGGGGAAGAAAATAGGAGTTTTAGACCAAAGTGATGATGGTGTGAAATGAAGGAGAGAGAGAAAAAACATGAATTCTTTGCACCGGGATAAGAATAAAAGATTTGCTTTATGTTTCCCACCATACAAGTTTCTGGAGTTGTCTGGAGAATGTCCCAGACAGAACCTTGAGAAAGTGGAGAGAGAAGTGCCATGCAGTGTCCATTGTTGACTGACAGCAGGCTGCCTCACATCTCCTATGTCAAGGTCAGCTCACTGAGAACTATCCAGCTCAGTATGTCAGTGGTGCCTAAACTGGAGACTCTGATGGAAATATCTGCAAACTCCAAACTACTGTGGTTACTTCAGTCTTTGCCTAATGACTGAAAAAGTATTAATATCTTATACCCCTCCAGATTTCATAGACAATCTTTCTACTCAAAATTAATATATAAACGATATACTACAATTATATATTTTCTCTTATATAGAAATAAGAACAGATTTTTAAAAGCTTTTTTTTTAACTTTGTTTTTTTTTACTACTGGAAACATCTTCCAACAGATGGTTTAAATTAAAAATTTAACTACATTGTTTTTACCCAGTTTGTAGATATAAAGGATATTTCTTAAGTAATCCTTTTGCCTTTAAAGTGTTGCTTGATGTGCATATACTGAAAGTTTGAACTGTTCTAGTGTCCATTTTCTATTAACAGCACAGTAAGAAATTGTCTATGTCTCAAGGTCATAATAAAAGGTGCTTATTTGCTGTTCAGGATTTAGAAGGAAAAATCCTTAGTGTGTCAGTTCTGATGGGGTCAAAGCCCAAGAGTTAGGTCTTTAATTTTTATAATGAATTTTGAATATTCTTTTTTAAGTGCAGTGTTATTTCTCCAGGTCATGCAAGAGGCCATTTACATCAGGAAAGCTATAAAAAAAAAGAAAGCTAAGAAGAGGTCTTTGTGCAGTCAAGTGGATTTAGAGCTGAGCTAAGCATAGAGTATATAGCTTAAAGTTCACACAATTAACCTGTAATATAAATAAACAAACAAACAAACAAAAAAGAGTCCAAAGGACCCAAACAAATTCTAGTTTAGAACACTAGTTTACAGATTTTAGCATTGTCAACTATGTATCTATGTATCTATAATTGCAATGTGTCAATTGTAGTATAGATATGTGGGATCAAGAGACGGTGAATAAGTTGATGTGGTCTTCAAGGATGAAGAAATCAATGCAGAACTCCACATCCACTCATAAAGCTGATGTGTCCACATGTGAGCCTGTAACCAACACACTTGTGGAGTTGGGTCAGGGAGAAGATGTGAGGACCTCTGGATTTTCCTGGCTGATAACTTAGCTCAGGAATCAGTGAAATACCCTGTCTATACCAGGCTTTTTCTTTCGGGCCACAAACCAGCTCCCAAATCATGACACAGAGACTTATTATGAATAAGTTTTAAATGCTCGGTCTAACTTAGACACCTTTTTGGCTAGCTCTTTTAACTTAAATTAACAGTTTCCTTTGACTTAACTTCTGCCTCGGGAATTATTGCCTTTCTTACTGTATGTCTTAATTTCACTGCTTCTCTACATCTGGCCGGAGTCTGCCTGGCTTCTTGTCTCTGGAGTGCCCCTTGTTCTCCTCTCCTTCTCCTCTCCTTCTTCCTTTTCCTCCCAAGGCAAGATTTGTACTCCTTCTTATTCTCTCTGCCAGCTCACCTGATCCGTCCTTTCTCCTGCCTAGCTAATAGCCATTCAGCTCTTCATTAGACCAATCAGGTGCCTTAGGCAGGCGAGGTGAAACAAATGCAATACATCTTTACATAATTCAACTAATGCAGCAGAAACAACAGTAACACACCTTTACACGGTTAAGGTGATATTCTGCAGCAAAAACAAGTATAACACATCTGTTTTTATGAATCTTCTTTATTAAGAATTTTTTTATCCATTTTACTTACCAACCACAGATTCCCCTCTATTCCCTCCTCCTCCCCTCCCAGCCTCTCCCCAAATCCATCCCCCGTTCCCTCTTCTGCCAAGGTTAGACCTCCCATGGGGAGTCAGCAGAGGCTGGTACATTCAGCTGAGGCAGGCCTAAGCCCCTACCCCTGCATCAATGCTGTACAAGGTGTCCTACCATAGGTAGTGAGCTACAAAAAACAGCTCATGCATCAGACATGGATCCTGATGCTACTGCCAGGGGGCCCCTTAAGCAGATCAAGCTACACTATCTCTCTTTGCTTAGCTAAAATTATATTCCATAACACATGTCTAAGAGGAATAAAAGGAAGACTGAGAGAACAAGAAACCTGAAATCTTCCTCTATCCTATGTGTGTGCACACATGTGCACACCTGCACACAAAGTGCACTTAGTGATCACACATAGTGGTCACAAATCTGTAATGGGATTAAATATTTAGGAACACACACACACACACACAACAATTAATGAAAATGACATAAATTTGAAAGAGATCATGGAGGAATACGTGAAAGAATGGAGGACAGAGAAAGGGAAATTATACAATTATTATCTCAATATATAAAAGAAAATTTATTTTAAAAATCTGGTATTTATATATGCTACACATATCTTAGAGATCACAGAAGTATTTAGGCAGGCAGAACATTCACTGATATTTATAATTATTCATTTATGCTAATAAATATATAATACATTCACAACCAATAACTTCCCAGTATTTCAATAACTAGTAGACACTGGATTTCTAATGCTTGGCACATGGAAAGATCTCAAGGAGGCAATGATAATATTACAAAGAAGACCAACCACAGCACATAATAGCTGCTGGCTTTGTGGACCTCATGTTGTTTTATTCACTATTTTGACCCTTTTAGATTTATCATATTCACATGCTTACACAGTACTCCCCACTCACGCCTTAGAGGTTCTGATAACATTAAAGTTAACATTGGTTGTTTTTGTTCCTGTTTTTCTGTAATCGAAGAGAAGACATCCCAGAAGGTTGAGATTTCTCATCCATGGTCGGTAGACAGGTCATGAAGAGGTAAATATAAAGTGAGTGGAAACAAACCTGTTGCTTACACAATGAAGACTGTGCATTTTCATACCAGGTATTCACACCTGTCGTTGTCACACTAGACAGTGGACTGATTTTTTAGTAACGGGGAATCCTGCATTCAGAAACACCTAGAGAATATTCATTTCATATTCTGTTTTGAAAAAAAATCACAGAGCATTAGACTAAGCCTTAATTAAGTTTCCTAATTTATGATTTTGTAACCATTTAATTTGCCAGTTGCAGACCAGAGTTAACCTTTTTTATTCATAATAGTTTCAAAGACTTTTATCTTGTGAACAGGATATTTATTCAGGATTTAATGTTTCAGATCGACAGATGATATGTTGAAATGTGAATAATTAAGTGATGTTTTAATGAAGCATCAAGTGTGTGACACACTAACAATGCAATAGGAGACATGGGGATGTAGTTATATGATAGAGCAATGCCGAGCATATGTAAAGAACCACAGTAATGTGAGAGAAGCATTAACGTGGCCTAGTTTTATAGACTCAAATACATATTCTGAAAGAAATTAAGGAATATATTACATAATAATCAATTTTAAGCAAAACTCTTTAATATTTTGTCATCACTTTACTGCTAATTACCATGCTTTGATTATCTAATGCTTTCTTAAAATCTCAAGTTTAGTGTTGAAAGATAGAAAAGATTTATTATTTTTCAAGGGGCAAGAGTTAACTGGATGTCTTTTCATTTACATGGTGGCCTGGAAGCTTGTACTGGTCCCTGTGTTTTACTTTCTGTTCATCTGTTTGTCTCTCCATTTCCCTTTTTCTTTTTTTTTTTCCCTTATCTCCTCTTATCTCCCTGCAGCCTATGTGGTGTGTGTTTTCTTCTTTTGATTAGGCTAGCCTAGACGTTCTCAGAGTAGATGACACATCTCTGGAAGGAAACGGATGACTGTTCCCAATCTCTCTCAAAATTGGCTATTACTGCAGTCTGTGGATCCAGGACAGTGAAAAGAGCTAGATTCTCTGTGATGAAGGAATGGGAGCATCAATCTACTTAATGTTCCATAAAACAATTTTGGACTCCATACATCTTAATTGTTTGAACAAATTTGAAGCATAAAGAGACGCACAAAGCATGTTTTGTATGCATTATTTAGTTCTAAAAAATTCGAAAAAGCAAAGACTAAATGGACTAAAATTAAAATCATAAAAATCTGAATATGACATATGTCTTATAAATACAGTCAAGCAAAAATACATACAATACATAGTAGATGAAAATATGGATGATAGATCAAGAGATAGACAAACAGACAGACAGATATAGATAGGTAGATAGAGCCAGATGATAGATTAATAGATAGACAGACAGATAGGTAGAGCCATGAATCACTAAATAATGGAAATGTGTTAGTAGAAATGCTCTCTAAGGAGATTGTTTCATTTTTCAATTCTATCTCACAGTGTGCTTAAGCAAGCTCAGCTTGCATATGCTATTGCACACACATACAGACTGTATGCTGCTTTTTGACTACAATCCTCTTCAGCATATTACCACAACAGCAATGTAGGTGATTGTGACTAACAACATATGTGTAACCAAACATTTGTCAATATAGAAAAGTGCAAAAAGAGAAGTGACACACCTTACTATGGACCTTTACGATGAATATGGCTGCTGGGCTGGAAGTCGCTTCAGGAAAATGCAGGGGATAGATACCATATAAAGCCTAGATGTTGCTACATATCTACATATTACTGTAATCTATAAAAACACTGTGTTTAGGTTATACTGAGTCATTATTCTTTTTGTCTTCAATAAGGAAACTTTTCATTACATTTTGCTTAACATTCACATGTTATATCATTCGATAAAATTAATTTATATAGTTATTTGATAAAAAAAATTGTTAATTTTGAAATTTTTATTTTCACATTTTAAGTTTTATTTAAAATTAAGAAACATAAACACTTATCAAGGATACATAGATTCAGGGTGGTCAGTATTATTATCTTCCACTCCAGGGGCGGCATTGACAAAGTTCTCATCTCTGCGGTAACAGGCCTTTATTGAAATGTGTTTGAAGGGCTGGCAAGAGGCTTTGTTTATGTCAAGTCTTTACGGTCAGAGATTTGTCTAGGTGGTTTGCTGACTTTTTATTTGCTGTATGAATATATCATTTCTAAGCGTATATTGCAACATGTGCCTTCTTGTCATTAATGAAAAAGTTTTTGCTGTTAGGCTCGTGTTTTAAAACTTCTATTGTACTAACAATAATAATGATTAGTTTTGGACAATTTCATATGTGTATATAAGACATTCTGGTCACATTCAGCACATGCTCCTCCCATCTCAGCAGCCTCTCACCTCCCAGCAAGTTCTCTCCCTCACTTGTACTTGTCTTGTTATTGCTGTTTGTGACCCACTAAATTTAACCAGGGCCAAAACAATGACATGAGTGTGGAACTGTCTGCTGAAGCATGGGTGATTTTTCAGTGGGTACACAACTGACAACTATAACTCTCCATCTGCTGGAAGCCCACAACTGTTAATAACTTCCCAGGGAGGACCTGGGCTCTATGAGGTCCTCCCCTTTCTATGACTGGACATCAAGAAGCACAGTCTTGTTCTGACCCTGTCCACATAACCATAGATTCTGTTAAGTTTTGAGCACAAGATCCATGAAATAGACACAAGAAAACATTTCCTATCCCTTCTCATCTGCAGATTTTTACAGTCTTTCCCCTTTTCAAGATGTTCTCAGTGCCTTGAAAGGGGGCATATTGATATCCCATTGAGAGAAGCTTTTTAATAAACTTGGTGTCTGCAAATTTTCTGTTCCACATCAAAGACTTTATATATTGTTTATGTCTTCCTATGTAGACTCTTTTTTCTCTAGCCCCTTCTTCAACTCTGGGTTCTTGACAAGGTCTACAACAATCTTCTAGAAAAACCTTCATTTCTGCTGTTCATCACTGAAATACTATCATATGATGCATGATATTATGTTAATCTAAATGAGGAGTCATCTGATAGCTCTTCTAAACTTGAGTCTGAATTGTCTTCTTAATTCTTATTACCCTTTTTTAAGTTCCTTGATTACTTTTATTTCCCAAAGATCTTAAACTGTGCTTATTACCTTTAGGCTTTCCCACTATGCCCGTTTTGAATTCTTCACCAAACCTGCACTTCAACATGGGCATAGTGATTGTGCTTTGATCTATTTTATTTATTGAGTTGTCAATAGGAAGTTTCTTTAATGAATTATTTACTTACCTAAAAGGCATGGATAAAAACTAATCACATAGTTTTAACTTAGAGAAACAGAATTCGTGATGAATTCAATAATTTATTGACAGTCAGGTAGCAGGCCTTTGAGAAATATGTAGAGTATAATTCTGTGGGTGCTGGACTCCCTTCAGAACTACTGTGCTTCCGTGGCTAAGAATGGTGATTTATATGCTGCGTATCATTAGGAAGAAATGACAGAAGATGCCTCGAAAAAGATGAACACTCAGACCTGACTTTTCTAGATCCATTCAGGTAACTAGTGAGATTTGAGGCGCTTTCATGGCTCTGTAGTGTGTTAAGCAGAGGCATCCAGCCATGGAATGTGTGGGGTATGGAGTGGTTGCTTAGAGTTTCAAACAGCATAGTGACTTTTCTGTGTTTCTTTGGACTAACAGTATGGTTAATGATCTTCTTATTTAATATGTGTTTTGCCCTTTGCGTTTCCATTACTGAGAGAAGTCATAGTCTTATACAATAAATAATATATGCCTATTTTCTAATATTGAAACATGTTGGTTCCCCACGTGTACAGATCACAGTTAGTATTCACACAGTGCAAGAACTTTGTAAGCTTCACTGCTTTCATCAGTTCTCACTGTTTGGGGATTACTGGTCGTGGGTTTTAGCTTTGTCATGTTAATACTGATTCACACCAGAGACTTTGTAAACTAGGAGTCATCAAAAACGTTAAGAGTCAGGAGGAGTCAGCATCCTATAGATCTAACTGGCAGAGTTAGTTGGAGAGTTATGTATATGCTCCCCAATGGTAAAATTAAACCAAGCCTTAGTTCAGCAGAAATTTTGCAGAATTAGAAATTAGCAAGATTAGAGATCAAATAAATAGTTTTGATCTTTAGAAAGCAAGCTTTGAAAAATATCTGGGGTGTCCTAGAAATACCTCGCTTTAAACACAGATGTCTAATTTTGCTGAATTTTTCTTATCAGAACTACTACTGTATAATGGTAATATATGTAATATCTATCATTTATCCATCACAGTTATCCATACAAATAAAGCAAACATTTGTTACATTACTGCATGCAGAATAGGTATTTTCAATAACACTCTCTTTAATATATGAACACAGAGAGCTAGCCTTGAGGGCATATGAAATGTACATGTGTGTGCGTGCACACAAATACACACATACACACACACACACACACACACACACACACACACACACACACACAAAATCAGTCAAACAGACAGAAAGACACACAGAGGGGATAATAATAAAGGCAACCTGTAATTCTATCAGAATAGAGATACAGGATATTTGGAGTGTGTTTGTGCATGTAATAATGTTTTTCCTCTTATTTTCCTTCTGATTTTTACTATTTTTATTACTAGTGCAACTTGATGTAACTTGTCCATCAAAGCCCCCAAGATATTGACCTCTGTCTGTGTTAAGTGAGAGCAGGCCTTGTAAACATGGTCTCAGGACACCTTAGTAGCTTACAGAGCACCCTGGTTCATAATGTCTCCTTATGCGGAGTCTCTATTTCAGTGATAGGAAGAGCTGTGCAGGGTATCACATGGTCAGAGTTTATCTGCTTCCCAGACAGACTTTTAGCTAATCTCTTCTGGTAGGACATGTATGTGTTTCCTTAGATTTGAGGATACTAGTTACCTCCCCTCTTGCTTGCCTTCTGTAGTCTGTGGTATGAGTTGGATTTCGTTTTGACAAACTTAACAGGAATTCTAGGGGAATCATGTTCTTCCTTTGTTGTTGCTGCATATGATTTCTAATGGGCAATTTTTTTTTCTGTACTTCGTGAGTTATGACTATCTGACCTGCTTTTGTTTCATGATCATCTTGCTGGGTTTTGTAGAGAGGAGTACACGATGTGCATGCATATGCAGCAATATGTTTAACACAAAATATCTGAGACTATATGTAGATGTAACCGACCGTCTTATTAAATAAGAAACACAGAGCTGATTCAGAGAAGAAAGCCAAGAGGTCAGAGTGATAGCTAAGAGCTGAGATTAAAAACCTTACCCTTCCTGCTGCTGCTGTCCTACCTCTCCACCAGAGACCTTTCTGAAAGAAAAGGTCTTCTTCTACTACTTCCTGTCTGTTTGTCTTTATATAGCCTTCCTGTTCTGCCTTCTCATTGGTTGTAAACCCAACCACATGACTGCCTCGTCACTGCTTGTCTGTACAGACCTCCAGGTCTTCTATGGTTGGTATTGAGATTAAAGGCGTGTGTTCTCCAATGCTGGCTGTATCCTTGAACACACAGAGATCTACCTAGCTCTGCCTACCAAGTACTGGGATTAAAGGTGTGCACCACCACTGCCCTGGCTTTTGCTATGGCTTGCTAATAGCTCTGACCCCTAGGCAACTTTATTTATTAACATACAAATAAAATCACATTTCAGTACAAATAAAATACCACTATAACTTGTAGCTAGAGTTTTCCTACCGGGCCCACAGTCAGGACAAATCTCTCTCACACGCCAGTCCCACAGCCGCTCAGACCCAACCAAGTAAACACAGAGACTTATATTGCTTACAAACTGTATGGCCGTGGCAGGCTTCTTGCTAACTGTTCTTTTATCTTAAATTAATCCATTTCTATAAATCTATACCTTGCCACATGGCTTGTGCCTTACCGGCATCTTCACATGCTGTCTGTCATGGTGGCGGCTGGCAGTGTCTCTTCAGCCTTCCACTTCCCAGAATTCTCTCCTCCTTGTCCCGCCTATACTTCTTCCTGCCTGACCACTGGCCAATCAGTGTTTTATTCATTGACCAATAAGCAACATGTTTGACATACAGACCATCCCACAGCAATAACTATAAAAAGTAAAAAAAAAAAATTCAAAGGCCATTGAAAAATCTCTTTTGAATTTTCAACATTGGTAGACATTTACACTTACATGTCCACAAACAAATTATTTATAGAAATACACACACACACACACACACACACACACACACACACACACACACAAATATACAAACACATGCAAATGTTTAAGAATATTGTCATTTAAAAAACTAGGTGGCGACCTCAGTATGCCCCACTAATTTATTTGTATCTTGATGTTTATATCTTGAGCTTATAGTGTGACTATTAGAGATTCAGGACAGACATGATTATTTTAGTAAAAATGCCACTATAACTGAGACATATTCTATGGGTGTGCATATAACACAATATGCATTTGAATATATACATTAATTAGTTTTCAGTTGACATTTACACCTCCTTCTCACAGGAATTATGCTTTGCAGATACATGTTATATGAGTTCCATTAAATTACTCAATAAATATGTTTATGGATGTGGTAGCCATAATGAACATTTAGATCAAAGTGATGTAAAATTAACCTCACTGCCTGCTTATCCTCCATTTTTATAGATCTTAGGCTCTTATTAATTCATTTACAGATTGTAAAATGTGAGACAGATAACACTGACAAAAATTAAAGATAAATACTGAAAAGCATCATAGAATCTAGAATAGTTATCATTGCCTTCCTCCGTTAAAAAATCTGACTTCTCCAATCTGCTTTCTTATAGTATATTATAATTACACATGAAAATTACTTTTGTTGCAACTGTTTGTCTTAATTATATTATAATCCATAGTTTTCTGAGTATGTGAATGAGACAGTGTGATATGGCAAGAAATGACATATTTTAGGATTCAGAAAAATTTTCCCCAAAAGACACACAGGAGGGGATATATGTGAAAATAAATAAATATGCTAAAGAAATAAGTGAATTATGTAATGAAGGGTATGAAACATTTTTGTTTAAATTGATGACATCTGTAACAGGAATCGCTAGAAGGTCTTATTAATAAAAACAAACCCAGGGCCAAGTATTAGGGTTAACGCTGAAAGATCAGAGAGACAGAACAGGCCACAGTTAACTTCACCTCACCAACTGCTCAGCTGATCCTGTTTCCTCAAACTGGAAGCCTCTGAGTCCTCATCCGGAATGAATCTCAGCTGAACTGCTTCTAAAAGCCTAAAAGCTTAACCAGATCTAGTTCCTGGTCCTCACACCTTATATACCTTTCTGCTTCCTGCCATCACTTCCTGGGATTAAAGGTGTGTGTTACCATGCCTGGCTGTTTCCAGTGTGGCTTTGAACTCACAGAGATCCAGATGGATCTCTGCCTTCCGAGTGCTAGGATTAAAGGTGTGAGTGCCACCATTTTCTGGCCTCTATGTCTATCTAGCGGCTGTTCTGCTCTCTGACCCCAGATAAGTTTATTAAGGTGCACAATATTTTGGGGAATACAATATCACCACAAACATCTGTTTCCCTCCTTCCTTTATTTCCTTCACTTTATTTTTATTTATTTATTTTGTTTGTTTCTTTGCAACATTGTTTCTCTGTGTAGTCTTGGCTGCCCTGGAACTTGCTCTATATAGACCAGGCTGACCTTGAACTCATAGAGATCTGCCTACCTTTGCCTCCCAAGTGCTAGGATTAAAGGCTTATATCACCACTGCCCAGCTATTTCTTTTTATGTTTTAACATAATACTTTTATTGATTATTTGGGAATTTCATATAATACACCCCAATCACCCTTACTTGCCAGTCCTCCCAGGTCTTCCTCCCCAACCCTGTGGCCTCCCTGCAGAAAAGAGGTTTTTTTTTTTTTTTTTTTTCAAATCCAAATTATGTTGTCCATATAGTCACTGAAGCATAATCAAACTCTTGGTGGCAGGCCACTTAAAGAAAACTGAGCCCTTCCCCCCACACACCCCTGCCTGTAGCCATCTATTGTGGAGAGCTAAACTTCATCATCCTTATCACAATTTTAGAGTTTCATTTTGATGGCTTCCTGTGTAGGTTGCTATTTTTTTTTCTAGGTGGAGGGGTGTCACAGAAACCTTTATGTCTCTCTAAACTGTGAGACTGCAATCATCAATACCACAGCAGAAGAACCTTCCTTGTTCTTTACAGTCAGCAGGAGCACAGATCATGGATTTCCACAGGGTAACTAGCAAGAGCACATGCCAAGGACTTCAGCATGGTCTCTGGTAGCAGTACAGGCCACAGACATCAACATGGTCCATGGAAGCAACCCAGCCAATGGACATCAACATGGCTTCAGGCAGCAGTACAGTCTCAAAGACATCCACATGTCTTTCCATGGTAGAAAGGGCCAATGACATCACCTGGGCACATGCTATCACCTGGCCTTTCTTCATTTTATAACATAGGATTTTATGTGGCTCAGATTGCCCTCAAGCTTACTATAGTGTTGAGAATGAGCTTGAGTTTCTGATCATTGTGCCTTTATCTCTCAGGTAACAGGATAACAGATGCACAGTACTATGTATAGCATAATATAGAATAATTCAAATGTTCAAATGGAATTATTTTATATGTATCTGCACAGTTACAGATATTGAAATTATATAGAACCCCAATGCCTACTTTTTCCTGTTTATAAAACTTTGCGTTTTAGAAAACTTTGAATTTTCTATGAAATTATGTTTTGATTCTCGTCATAGGTGTTAAGTTTTAAGATGGTTTAAGAAATCCAACTAGCAATTTCTAGAAAACTTCAGTTCAAAACAAATGTAACTGTTATCATTCCCTTGAATTTAAATTTTGCTTTAATGTCCAAACTCAGGGATCAGCATTTTAGTGATGTAGGTATTTTCAATGGACCAAATTCCTTCAGAGAAATAATACTTCTTTCAGATAAAGTATCAGACACCTTTAAACTCTGCCCTTCTGAAACATCTGAAGCCAATATATTTACTGAACTTTAAGATAATTTCCTATCTATTCCTTCAAATGAGCCTATTCAAAATTAGTTTAAGCTGATATAGATGTTTGAAATATGAAAAAGGAAAATTGGGGCAAAATGAAAGCATATATACTCATATAATTATGTTCCAAATGTTCCCTTTTATTTCAATTCCACTTCCCGGAATAGAGATAAATTATTTTTAAAATGATACCTGTATAATGATCTCATTCCTCTGAGACCCATCCTTCAGAAGGGACTTACTGTTCCGTGGCCTGAGTTTTACTTGAAACTGTTGTAAATTCCATCTTCAACTTAATAATTTCGAGCAGGTTGAAATAGAAATGACAAAATTCTATAGCAAAATTGTCAGTTATTGCAATGGACGGAGAACTCAGAGTCTAACGGCTTCATTTCATTCCGTTTGTGTTCATGTTCCTTTTTTTTTTCTCTTTGAGTTGTCCTGGTGTGCAGTTGCTAGAACTTCCCTCAGTTGACAGGTTTGACAGTAAACAGACTCCAAGTCTGCAGAGGGCCCTTTCATGCTGACCCCTTGTTGCTGCTACATCCTAGAGAAGAATGATGGTTTTGCAATAAAGTAGAGACCACATTTCTCCTCTTACTGTTAATAAGTTGGGACTGAGATAAAGATGCCTGATATCTCTAATATCTTTCCTATATTTCAGGAGACAGTGATGGTTAGTGTCATTTGCTAATTTCACAGGGCCACTGGATGCCTACAAATTCAATGAAGCATTATTTTCAGTGTCTGTTGTGATGATGTATCTAGAGAAGATTAACATTTGTATTAGTGGGTTGAAAAGGGGAGATTTTCCCTCTATTGTGTGTCTTGTATCTTTATACCTTAGGTAATCTTGAAAAGAACAAGAAGCTCATGCTCATCAAAGACAGAGTTCTCCTGAAGTGACAGCCTTGAACTGGGACACTGCTTTTCCTTTCCTATCTGTGGGTAGAAAGCGACGCATGAGGCCTTTCTTACTGTGAGCTCCCTGACATTCGGAGTGTGACTACAGCATGAAAACTCCTGAAATTCAGAACGGGACTAGAAGCTCCATACACATGTATGGATCTGCCTTTAGTGTTTCAGCTCAGAGAGTTCCAGGTTTAACAGGTCATTTGGTGGGCTGAAGCATGATCCAAAAATTACCAATAGGGAGCAAATTATGAAAGACTAACATATCATGTTTTATACTAAAGGACATTAGTAAAAGGTTTAGTTAGATTGTACAGTGATAATGCATTTACAACTTTATTTTTAAAGAGCATTTATCAGTTGTCTAACTATGCATACTGTATCATTTTTATAATTACTCCTAATGGAAGTTCATTTACATGAAGTACCACAGAAAACCCTATCTTGTTACCTCTTCTGATACGTTTATTTTTCCCAAATTGCTTCCTTTCGACTTTCATGTCTTTCTTCAAAATCTGGGTTTCACATTTGTCCTTTAATTCATAGTGGCATTCAGCCACCAAATGCAGAGGGATATGGTTAACATAATATGCTGCATGGAAGAAACAGAAGTCAGAATATTAGATCTCTCACTGAGGGATAGCACTGGCTGAGTCATAATGTTATTACTACAGACAAAGCTCATATTCAGCAAATTCAGCAATAAATTCCCTAAGTATAGAGTAAGCCAAGGGAATATTACATCTCTCAAGGGATTAAAGAGATCATAGCCATAATTCAGGGCTTGGAAAATGCAGGATTAAAGATTTCCAACACACTCTCAATCAGCTTCCCTCTCTAGTCTAAGACTGATACAGGATTATCACCATCTTAACCAAATGGTGACTTCAAATGCAGCTGCTTTAACGTGTGTGCTTTCACTTGCATGAGCAAATCAGCACTTTATGGAGGACTCTATGTGGAGGTATTAATAAGCCAAACATCCTTTTCTTTATACTGTCTCCAACAGACCACCAGAAGTATTCCACTTAGAGCTGCCACTACCAACATTACACTGTCAGTTCCCCCTCTTGGGGTCATATCAAATGTTTAAGGCCCTATATTATAATTTGATTTGCAAATATTTCATCACCTTTTCCTTGTGCACTACATAAAATTGGCCTATTTTCACACTGGACCTTTTCATGGTATTAACGCTGTAGGTCAACACTGAATTTTCAGACTTTGTATAATTCCCAAAGTGACTTTTTTGTGGGGGCAGGGGTGGGACCTGGAACAAGAGGATCAAACCAGGAGTGCAAGGAAAGAGGTGGGGAGGGGATGTGGGGTGGAAATGCTAGAACTAAGGGCCATTTGAAAGGTTGCATGGAAATCTAATGCACTAGAAGCTTCCTAAAATATATACAGATATGAAGTTCATCTAAATGAAATCACCAAATAGCAGTGAGACATAGTCCCAGTTGTACATATATTGCCACCAAATGAAGATCGTGGTACTGGGAATGAGTTGTATAAATTTAAGTTGTTGACCAAATGAGCCCCATGAGAACCTCCAAGCAACTCCAGCTGTAACCAAGACTATTTGTGTCTCTCCACAAACTGACCTTAAGGCACTGTTTGTGAAGACAATACCTATTCACATAATTGAACATAGAGAAGTTGAACTAGTGCCTACCTAGAGCTTTCACCCTATGGACTAAGTTCATGATATTGGAAGGTACTTTGCACACTACCAAAAGACAAAGGTAAACACCAAAATAACTACACACCCTTCAATCTATAATAGTGATCTTCCTGCTAAAATAATGTAACAAAAAAATGACTATTATCAACATTCTGCTGTACTAATAGATCAGTGCCTTACTCAGAGAAGCTTCTTGCTATAGAAGATGGGAAAATACAGAGATTCATAGCCAGAAAAATATGCAGAATAACTGCTAATTTAGGATTTAGACATCTCTACAGCTGTGAAATAGCATTAAGAAGGAAAATTCGCATATAAGGCAGGAAGAAGTTTCTCTGATGATGACTAAGCAAGGTAGTGATCTATGAGTATAGTAAAAGTGATGAACAACCTGAGACTAGCTAGGTCCAGGACTTGGGGTAAAACTAAATGCTACTGTTCTACTCAAGGAATGTAGCGGTAATGTTGCATCATGTTTCTCATGTGTCAGGACCTTCTTTCAACCTTTAGGTCCTTTGTGTATATATTAGGGCTTCTGGTTTTGGTTTGATGATTTTATGAGATTCCTGGGTGTGAGAATGTGTGTGTGTGTCTGTACTGTGTCCCTGAATCTATATGGATATATGTTCCTAGTGCTTTTCCTTTGGCTCTTTTTCTTCTGTTTGCTTGCTTTGTCATACTCTTGTTTGTTGGCTTTATTGTCTCTTAATTTATTTAATTATTATTCTTCAGGTTGCCTGGTTTTATTTTCAATGGGAGACAGCTATGATGTGTATTCTGATGAAAGAGAACATTGGGAGGATCTCAGTGAAATTGGGGGAGGTGAAAAAAATAAGAATATGTTGTATGAAAAAAAATCTATTTTCAGTAGAAGAAAAACAAAATCCTAGTTTCAAGCCTTAAAATGAAGAGAGAAAGAAAGAAAGAAAGAAAGAAAGAAAGAAAGAAAGAAAGAAAGAAAGAAAAAAGAAAGAAGTGGGTAAATCGTGACATTTGCATTTTATTTTTTAAATAAGATCTATATTTGGCTCAGAGATCTCTCTATATGTAGATACAGTTTGCTAGGACCCTATCACATGTCAGATGCTTAATACATACCTCTTTAACATTAGGAAAGGAATGAGTAAGTTTCTCTTGTTTTGAGAAAAAGAGATATCTCTGAGTCACTACCAGTAAATGGGTATAATTTCCAGAACATTCCTGAACTAAATCTTCCAATGAAGCAGTGTTGAGAGCCCTGGGAGACTCTCCTGGCCCATGCCACAATTTATAGGAAACTTGGTCCCGTTTGCTTGTGTAAAAAGTCATATTCATTGTTTTCCGGGGTATAATCTAGGTATTGATTCAGTTATCTTCACTATATTTCAGAATTAACAATCAGGAGGGAATTCATCTTCAGCTTAAGGCATTTATGCCTATTCCTCCTTAGCAATGCCTTCAATACTAGAGTCAAGGCAGCTAGCTTTCTTAGGAACCTGGCATGCGATCTCTTCTTTCTATCAGGAATACCAAAGTACAACCAAAGCATGTTTCTTTGCGAAAGGGTCAAGGGTCTAAGCCATGGAATGTGGAAGACCAAAGAGAGGAAAATAGAGAAAGAGAGAAAGGAGGAAAATGTAGAGACAATGGTAGAGGAAGAGAGTGAGAGATAGGAGGAAGGTAATAATTGACATATATACTAGAATAACAAAATATTCTTACCACATGAAGGACATCTGTCATATAATTTTCAAATATCTCTATCTCACTCTACCTCTCTCTCTCTGTATGTATGTGGTTCATGTACTTTATTGTATAAATACACCCAATTGTCTTCACACACACACACTCATACACACCCTTTGTTGGTCAAAGAAAGACATTGGATGTGTTTCTCCTTCACTCCCTGCCTTAATGCCTTAAGCCAAGGTCTCACAGTGATCTGGAAATTTTCAACATCAGCTACCTGGACTAGGAAGAAAGAGATCAGTATCCATCTACTTATGTCCCTCAATACTGGTGTTATAGACACAGCATATGCAGCATCTCAAGGCTTTTAGCTTGAGTATAGGATTAAAACTAAGGTTCCTTGGGTGCTCATGATTGTAGAGAAGTTGCTCTAAATTTCCTGATCCCTATATATAACATTTTTAAGGGATCATATATCAGCTGAATTAATTAACTGGGATAAGTTTCTCATGGTATGTTGTTTCATTATGTGGATGTTTTAACAGTGGCACCCACTGCCCTTCTCTATATACATTAACTGGTCATGGCCATGAGTTTGTTGTGATCCTTGCCATATGAGAGATGATGTGTTTGTGAGTGTCTAAAGACCTATCATGCTGCAATTCAGTTTGGTTTACTCTGACACTGGAAGATCTGTGTATTTCCTGGGTTTTCCTTGCAATTCCATGCTTCCAATTTTAACGAGGACAAAAACAAAACAAAACAAAAACAAAAAAACAAACAAACAAAACAACATTTTGATAGCAAGTAGAGAAAATTTTATGTGTTATACTCACATATCAGATGCTTACACATTAGCGTGGTGACTAATGTATATACTTAACACTTGGTCATTTAAAATTTAGTAGAGAATGTTAGACATGAGATAGATCACTGATAGAGAAGATGCATACTCCAATGTTTCAACAGGGAAGATATTTTTTTAAATTTAGAAATTAAAAAAAAAAACTTAGTAATAAATGAATTAGCAAATTAGGATGAATCTTAAAGGACATATAACACTTACAACTTCAATTGCTAGACATTATAAACAAATTGTAGGGGGCTGGAGAGATGGCTCAGCTATTAAAGGTTAGGCTCACAACCACAAATAAATAAATTGTAGGATATTTCAGGTATTAGAAATAGTGTCAATACCATGTAAAAATGAAACACAATGGTCTATTTTGTTGTAGAATATTAGTTTAAAATGTACTACATTTGTTTATGCTGTGGAATATTTGTTTAATGATGTAAAGATGTGTTGCATTCTTTCATGCTGCCTTTGTTTAACTCTGTGATGCTATGTTATTTTGCCTATCTGAAACACCTGATTGGTTTAATAAAGCACTGAATGGCCAGTAGCTAGGCAGGAGAAAGGATAGGCAGGGCTGGCAGGCAGAGAGAATAAACAGGAGGAGAAATCTTGGAAGAAGATCAAGGAGCAAGAAAAGAAGGGGCCAGCCATCCAGCAACACAGTGAGAAATGGAATAAGAAGGAAAGAAAAGATATACAGAAACAGAGAAAGGTAAAAGTCAGATACAAAATGTAAATGGTAAATGGGGTAATTTAGATTAAGAAAAAGCTGGCTATAAACAAGTCAAACAAAGGCCCAGTATTCATAAGAAAGAAAAAGCATCCATGTGATTTATTTGGGAACTGGGCGGCAGACTCCCCAGAGAGTCAAAAGAGTAAGAGTAAAAAACAACCAACTACACTATTTCAACTGGACATTTAGTCTGATGAAAGATGATTCAAAGAGGATGTGAATTTTTCTTACAATATTATCATATCTCTAATAAAATTTCATATGCAACATAAAATAGATGTGTAAATATAGAAAGGGAATATTCACTAAAGGGGCTTAAAAGACATTAACACATAAAAATAGTGAAGATAAGGGCAATATGAAAAATGTATTCCTAAAAAGATAGTACTTTGGTTAAATTGCAAAAGTATAAGAAATGTAAGGATGTCAAATGAAATCTGTAATGCAATGGGGAGGCATGTGGCCTGAGCAGCAGCAGCAGATTTGAAACAAGGCATGAAAAGGATACTGAACATTAGCCTTATGGGAAAAGCCCATTATGATTGACATTTGGGAAATAAGCGGGGAAGAAGACAGCAATTGGGAAAATGAAAACTGAGCCATGGTTATTGATAAGTTGTTTGCTTTCCTTAGTAGTGTGCAAGGAATGAGCTTATGATCGACTCAGTCACATTTTAATTGTCTCTGTAATATTCAGGAGAAGATGTCAGACAGTAGGTACTGACTGGGAAGAAGAGAATGTTGAAATTATAAAGCCATGAAAGTAGAAGAGATATCATAGAATATTTAAATTTTTTACATATATACATATGCTGTAAAAATCTGACATTTCCATAAAAGAAATTCAGAAGTTATAATATAATCACTCATGTAGTCTACAAAAGGAAGAAGAAAAATGAATCCAAGAAAGAGGTTTCAAGAAGGGAATTCTGAATATTAATATTAAGGGGGGAAGGAGTTATCTCCAGAATTGCAGAAACCCCTTGAGGGATGAATCTAACTAATAATGGGAGATCTTAAAGTACACACCAGGTGGAAAAGTTGATTAGGTCTACTGACTCCATTTCCTATAGTGTTGCAATAAAAGGGGGTTGGATTAAATTAAATTCTACAACTAGAAAATTATTAGTACAGTCATTTTGGAAAAAGCCTATATAGATTTATTGGGTAAGGAGTGGAGAGCAATAATTATAGATTCTGTAGGTAGTGATTTAACAATCTGGTTTCCCTTTGGTAAATTCTTAGTCATGTTGATAAAATCATTTTAAAATGAGCCCAGAAACACACTCATGGAGCCTTGCCCTAGAAGTTAAGAAAGGAATAAATGGCAGGTAAGCTGCCAACCTTGACAGCTGCTGAGAAGTGTGAAATAGGGAAGAGAAAGAAAGATACAGAAGGATATTTATGACTTTGGAGCTAGGGTCAAAGTTAAGAGCTCAACAATAGAAGTTGGCAAGCAGCCTGCAAAGGTGTCAGGGAGTTGCTTTGGAGAGAATGAGAATGGCCAGAGTTCCAGGGTAAGCATGCTTAGGGTTTGGGTTAATTTGTGAAGTGGTAGAAAGTGGAAAAATGTAAAGTTACCATGTTTGAGTTATTATTCAAAAAGAAAACAGCTTAGCAGTGCTTTGTAAGCAAGTGCATAGAAGGCAGTTCTTCTGAGAGGTATAAATTCATTATCTCAATAAAGTAAAAATTATTACTCCCACCATTTTAACATGGTTTTAAGTCCATCAGCTGTCCTCAGGACTGATCCACTGGCAAGGAATTTGGCAGGCCCAGATGGAGTAGTTCTTAATAGATGGTATAACTTATGAAATCTTGGAAAACTCCAGATGGCAGATCTCTACTCAGGTCTTTAGGTAGAACTCTGATTTTGGCCAAGAGGAAGTAGCTTCCCATTAGTAAGTCTCAACAAAGTCATGCTACCTCTACCTACCTTCCTTTCAGGTGACTGTGATGCTGCCCTTTAAGTTATTGTCACCAGGGAAACATTAAGTAGGAGCCAAAGCTGGTTATAAGGGAGGGATCCATCCTCATAGGTCTCCAAGACTGTTATTGCTTATCTAGCTACCTCAAAGTGGCAAAGGTTGAACACAGAATTTTGTCTGTGTTGTGGTAGTGGAGTTGAGGACATGATCTACTTAAAATAAGACACATATACAAGAAACAAAACAATTCAAAGTGGTTTTCAAGTAAGAACTAGTGAAATAGTCTGTGTGAGATGTGCTTGCTCAGTGCGTTGAAGATAGCTCCAGATCCAGAACATCTATTGAAGGCACAGAGAAAATATGAATTTGGGAAAGAATGCAGATAGAATATGGGAGCACCATATGTGTGTGCTCAGTAGAAATTACAATGTCTGAAGTAATAAATAATTCTCTGAGATAAGCTTGAATACACCAGAGTAATAGTAGAAAAAATACACAGCTGAGTTATATTAAAAAGGAAAACAATTCAATTTTATATGAATAATTGATGATCTGAATTAATTCACCATCAGTGAGGAGATGGGTCACTGTGTGTATTCAGGCTGAACTTCAGGCTATTAATATATAACCTAAGTTTCACTACCACTCAGATAATGGGCTAAAGGATTTATACCTATAATCATTATGTAATCGTATATATAATACTTATATAATATTATCTCACATACTGGCTATGTTCTTTCTGTCATGGCCAATCAGTTGAGGACGTCACAGGGTCCAGGAAATGAGAGTAATGGTTAAGAAAGACACAAGACTGGGTTCATTTCAGGAATGAATATGTTTGGTTTTCCCACTGCTGGTTAGGCTTTATCATATGCCTGCAGTTTTCCTTGGTCACAGGGTCATATCTGGGTCAGAATTTGAACTTGGAAAAGCCAATTGTGAGTGCTGTGATTAAAGGCATGCGCTACCACCACCTGGCTCTTTCTCTCTCTCTCTCTCTCTCTCTCTCTCTCTCTCTCTCTCTCTCTCTCTCTCTCTCTCTCTCTCTCTCTGGTTTTTCGAGACAGGGTTTCTCTGTGTATCCTTGACTGTCCTGGAACTCACTTTGTAGCCTACGCTGGCCTCGAACTCACAGAGATCCGCCTGCCTCTGCCTCCCGAGTGCTGGGATTAAAGGCGTGCGCCACCAATGCCCGGCACTCTCTCTTTTTTTAAAAGATATATTTATTTTTATTATGTATACAGTGTTCTGCCTGCATGTATGCCTGCATGCCAGAAGAGGGCACCAGATTTCATTATAGATGGTTGTGAGCCACCATGTGGTTGCTGGGAATTGAACTCAGAACCTCTGGAAAATCAGCCAGTGCTCTTAACCTCTGAGCCATCTCTCCAGTCCAGTGGCACAATCAGTTTTCAGGCAGTACTTATACAGCAGTACATGCAGACCAACAACTTTCATGTGGTCCTCTCTCCCAGAGAACTCACTGTTGCATTTTAGTGTGTAAGACAGCTGATATCAGGGAGAATTTCAGGGGTCTTAACATTCTTACCAATGTTCTAATTTCCTTGCAGTAGCTTCAGCACAGTGTAATTAAAAGCAATTTGTGGTAAGAAAGAATTTGCCTGACTTACGCTTTTATGGAGAACACAGAGCAGGAACTCAAGCAGAAGCTTGGAGTGGAAACTGTGGGGAATTACTTCTTGCTTGCTCACAGATTTGTGTTTAGCTACCCTTCTCAGACTGCCCAGGACCACCTGGCTAAGCAATAGTGCTTCACACAGTGAACTGGGCCCTTCCTACATCAATTAACAATCAAGCCATTCCCAGGCACACCCACCAGCCAATCTAATTTGGTCAGTTCCCCAATTTAAACTGCCTTCCTTGGTCACTTTAGACTGTCAAGTTGACAATTAAGGACAAGTTGTCAAGTTTATGCATAAACATCACTTAAGCCCCTCTTTTCCAACCTCTATCCAGTCATCCTCTGTTTCTGTTCAGGAAAGTCTCCCATGGACATCAACAAAACATAGCATATCAAGTTGCAATAAGACTAAACACCTCCCCATGCATTAAGGCTGGGCATGGCAACCCAGTATGAGAAGTAGCATCCCAAAAGCAGGTAAGAGAGTCAGTCAGCCTCTGCTCTCACTGTTAAGAGTCCCGCAAGAGAACCACACTACAAAATATATACACATATATGCAGAGTGCCTAGGGTGACTCTAGGATAGGTCCAACTGATAGTTAAAGCTAGTAGGACAATAATGCACTTAAATAAATATTAGTATAAGTGTTCCTTGTAACTAATAGACAATATTGGTCTACAAGCATTAACTTGTCCATAACTTCTTGTCAGTATGTAGAGTTCAGTGCTATAGTCATCATAGACATGACTTGAGTACTGGAAAAGAAACCCATTGTGGTTATGTCAAGCTCTCTCTTGCTTAGGATTCAATAATCCATAACCCCTTCAAATCAGGCCAGAAATACCATTTTTATTATTCTTATTTATTTATTTATCCCCCTTTCTCTTCCTCCTGAGTGCTGAGATTATACACAAGTTCACCTGATGTTGAGGACTGAACCAGAATTCCATGCATGCTAGGCAAGCATCTAATTAACTGAGATGGGTCCTTGGACCTAATTGTATTTCTTCTTATAGGTAAAGTTTCACTGGACGGTAACCACAACTAGTCATTTAAGTATTAGCAAATGGAATCTCTTTTACACTGTAATGACAGTAGAGTCATTATGACACTATATTGTTCACATAGTTGAGGATATTTAGAATTTTTTTCTTTTAATTTGATTTAGATAATCAATGTTGTTATTGGAATAGAGCCTAAGTCTCAGAGATTATCATTCTAGTAGTTAACATTTACATTTATTCATGAAAATTTCTATGAGTTTACTATTGTATATAGGATAAAGAGCCCTTAGCTTGTCTGGTGATTGACTGAAGGTAAATATCACATATCTAGTCTACATATTTTGCTCAAGTCCTACAAACACTATAGCTTCAAAATCTGTTTCTCTTTTTTTTATTTTTAGCAATTACAAGTTAAGTGTTAACCATTGCATACTGAGCATTAGAATTACTTTAAGACCAAATGGACATGTTTATACTTGATCTTATCAGAAAGGCTTGGAAGAAATTAAATGCATGTGGCTAAAAGGACAACTAATATATTACTAAGATAAATAGCATTAAATAACAATGTGATAAAATATTAATCTCTATAAAGAATATTTTCTCTCCTCATTTAATTGACCAGTAGGTATCAAACATAGCTGATGTTCAAAATTCAAATTGAGAATAGGAATAAAAAAATCCCATATGAATTTTTCTTCCTATCAAGTGTAAATTACCCTAAGTGTATTAGGGATGCTAACACAACACTCCCTCATATGAGATATGAGGTGTACCGTCCAATCTCTCACCAACCTTATGCCAAGATAAAGTACTGTCATTTACAAATAATTTTCTCTGGAAAAAAAATGAAGGAAGAAGGAATGCACTTGAGATTGATTGCTTGTCTCCAGAAGAATCTGGTGCACCTGAAGGTATCTAGTAGTAGACAGCAAAATTGTATAATGAATGGCTATGTATAATGTAATCAATAATTCAAACCAGGTGCTGTATACCTCTTTAAACCTGGAATAAACAAATCATGACCATTTTAATCTAATTATCTCCATTTGCCAGATATCTCATTAAATTATATATATCAGCTACATATGTATATATTATAACTACATGGTCTTTATAAAATATTAATTAATTTCAGCATTTAAAATACAATGACCACTGAGTAATTGTGATTTGCATTTATGTGCCATTTTTAACGGAATTCCAAATGTGTTGAGGACCTGAACACCTCTACATAGTCTCTTTTCTCATACTTTATATTTCTTAATCTTCCTTAAGACAATTTGAAAATGTGATAGTCTCTGCATCATTCACAGATTTTTTGATGCAATGCAATATATACATTTTTAAATTGATCCTCAGGGGAGTCTTTGCCCTGGAGGAGATGGGAATGGGGGGTGGGCTGGGGGGAAGGCGGGGGCAGGCGGGAGGGGCAGAACAAGGGAATCTGTGGCTGATATGAAAAATTAAATTAAATTATAAAATAAAAAAAATTTTCTTAGATTATTCACACATGCTCACAATGCACACTGACCATCTCACCATCCACCTTCTCCCAACTTCCTTTGAACCTTGTCTATTCTGCCTCCTCTCCACATTTTTTTTTTTCATTTTCATTTTTATTGGGTTTTTTTTTTTTTTTTTTTTTTTTTTTTTTTGACTTACTGAGTTTAACCAGGGCCAACCATGTAGCTGTGGGATTGGAGCTATTCACTGGAGCCTGGTGGGTTCTGTAGTAGGTACACAATTAAATGTAATGATTCTCCCTATCCTAAAATCTATCAGTAACTGAAAGTTCAGCTGTAAAAGAGGGTCCTATAAGTCCCTACCTCTTCAGTGGCTTTGAACGGGGCTCATCTTCTGTGCGACTGGTATAGGTAGCAATAGTTGGTGTAAACTGAAGATTGAAACAGATGTATGGATACTAGAGAATGGAATTTCACAGCCCTTCACTTTTTCTTGTGACTCTTATATACTTCCTGCTCACTGTTTGACAATGTTCCCTGAGTTTCAGAGAGAGTGGTGTAATGATTATTGTAAATGACTTGTTTAGACCTGATTCCACAGCCACTGGTTATTCTCTGCATTTTGGGCAGCCATGGTTGTCTGCATTAGCCACTGTTCTTCTCAGGACAGGGTTATAGGATTAATAGTTGGAGCAGTTTTTTTTTTTTTTGTTTGTTTGTTTGTTTGAGTATAGGCATAGATATTTAGAATACAGTTTAATGTCTCCTTGTTAGTAGGTGATTCTGATGCATTACCTACATTCCTTACCAAGAGCAAAATCCACCTCCCCCTATGTGTATGTGTGCAGGTATACATGCAAAGTGAGTGTATTGCTAACCTGTTGACATTCATATGAATCTACTTTTTGAGACAAGTTCCCTCACTCACATTTTATAGTTACTTTTCTGTTGCTATGGTAGAACATCTTGACCAAGGCAACTTACAGAAAGAAGTGTTTATCAGGCTTACAGTTCCAGAGGAATAAGAGGCCATCATTGCAGGAAGGTGTGGCAATAGGTAGGCATGGCATGTAGAGCAGAAGCTGAGAGTTCACATCTTCAGTGGCAAACACTAAACATTGAACTGAAAGTAGAGTGAAGCTATTACTTCTCAAAGGCTTTCCTAAGTAACAGACTTCCACCAGCATGTTTACACCATCTAAGTCTCCCCAAACAGTGACATGAATTGAGGACACATGTTCAAATACACCAACCTATGGAGGATGTTTCTCATTCAAACAACCACAGGCCTTAAATGCCCTACATAGCCAATGCTCTCTGCCCAGTGAACCCCATGAACCTACCTCGTTCTGACTCTCCAATATTGGCATTACTTGCATGTATTGCCATGTCTTATTTTATACATGGGTCTGGGAATTAAATGATGTATTTCTGATTAAAAGGTAACTGTATTACTTATCAAACTCTCCCTAGCCCTACCCAGACTCATTTTTAATGAAAGCATTTGTATCTTAGTATTGAGTTAAACACAAACCCCTTCTTATTTACTTATTGATAATCTTATACTTGTATTATTTCAGTATGTAACAACTGGCAAAAACTGTTATTGATTAGTCAGTAAGAAAAAATGTATTTTGTGCTGTTAATGATTTATACTATGGTGGCCATATTTATTTCATTTTGATTATTTTAAAAGATGAAAGACAGTTATTTAATTTTGTTTGGGAAACTAACTTTAATAAATTAATATGTATTGATTAATCATTATAATAATCACAATTAAAATATTTATAAATTTTATTATCATTTTTGTCAAAACATTGTGTAGGTTCTATAAAAAATTCATTGCATTAGTAGTCAATATAGAATAATTCATTTTCTAGAAACAAGGCCAATCATTTTATTATGGTAATTGGTAATGATTTGCATATCAAATGAAAATTTAGTATTAGAGTTAAAATGAGAAGTAAATTCATAAAAAATATTCACCATACAACATCATTACAGTGTATTAGAGGTTTTGGTTAATAAATGATAAATATATATTATGTCTTTGGATTATGGTCAATGATTAACACATAAATGAGGCTTAAAGCAACAGACCTGTTCTCCTACAATCCTTAAAGTCAGAAATCTGGAATGCAAGCCGGGCGATGTAAATCTGTGCTATGTGTTTGCTTGTGTACTCCACACCTTCATTTAGATCCTCTTCATGATCAAAACAAACAGACACACACAGAAGCAGATAAACAAACAAAAGTGTTTTTATTGCCCAAACAACAGAGTTTGGTGGCACATATCTATAATCTCAACACAAAGTAAATTAGATTTGAGACCACCAGCCTGTGCTTGCTACAGCTTGAGAGACTTTCTCAAATTAGTTAATTACACAGTCTTTTAGAACTCTAAAATCAGTACCACTAAGTAGAAATCATGAGGGTCATTATTGTACTACAATCCCGTCAGATGAGCTAGGGAAGAATGCATTCCTTGGTTCTTCTAGAGGCTGCTACATGCGTTATTGGTGAGGTCAAAGCATACATTCACTAAAGACAGCATCTTTATTTCTCTCAGCTTCTTAACCAATGACCCATCCCTTATATCAAATAACCATCTACTTTTCATTTTTTTTAATTTTTTTTTAAATTGTTTTATTTTTAATTTTATTTTTCTCTCCCTCCTCCCATCCCCCAGCCATCCCCACCCAATCCACCACCCACTCCCACCTCCTCCAAGGCAAAGTCTCCCCTGGGGAATCAGCCCAATTCGGTAAATTCAGTTGAGGCAGGTCCAGTCCCCTCCTCCCTGCACCAAGGCTGAGCAAAGTGTCCCAGCATAGGCCCAGGCTCCAAAAAGCCAGCTCATGTCCCAGTCCCACTGCCTGGGGGCCTCCCAAACAGTTCAAGCTAATCAACTGTCTCACCCATCCAGAGGGCCTGATCCAGTTCCATGGGGGCTCCTCAGCCACTGACTCACAGTTCATGTGTTTCCATCAGTTTGGCTATTTGTCCCTGCGCTTTTTCCAATCATGGTCTCCATATCTCTTGCTCATATAATCCCTCCTCGCTCCCACCAATTGGACTCCTGGAGTTCCACCTGGGGTTTGGTCATAGATCTCTGCATCTGCTTCCATCAGTCAATGGATGAGAGTTCTATCATGACAGGTAGGGTATCTGGCCATCCAATCACCAGAGTAGGTCAACTCAGGCACTCTCTTGACCATTGCCAGTAGTCTATAGTGGAGGTATCTTTGTGGATTTCTCGGGACCTCTCTAGCACTCTGCTTCTTCCTATTCTTATGGGGTTTTCATTTATCGTGATATCTCTTTCCTTGTTCTTCCACTCTGTTACTCATCCAGCTGGGACTTCCAGTTCCCCTAAGCTCTCTTTCCCCCAACACTTGCCCTCCATTAATCCCCCTCATCCCCCCCCATTTGCTCATGCAGATCCCATCCACTTCTCTGTCACTGGGATATCCCTATGTCTCTCCTAGGGTCCTCTTTACTAGGTAGCCTCCCTGGAGTTGTGAATTGCAGTCTGGTTATCCTTTGCTTTACATCTAGTATCCACTTATGAGTGAGTACATATCATGTTTGTCTTTCTGAGTCTGGGTTACCTCACTCAGGATGATTTTTTCTAGATCTACCCATTTGCCTGCAAACCTCATGATGTCATTGATGTCAGTTGAAGGGCATCTAGGTTGTTTCCAGGTTCTGGCTATTACAAATAATGCTGCTATGAACATAGCTGAACATGTGTCTTTGTGGTATGATTGAGCATTCATTGGGTATATGCCCAAGACTGGTATAGCTGGGTCTTGAGGGAGGTTGATTCCCAATTTTCTAAGAAAGAGCCATATTGATTTCCAAAGTGGCTGTACAAGTTTACATTCCCACCAACAGTGTAGGAGTGTTCCCCTTGCTCCACATCCTCTCCAACATAAGCTGTCTTCAGTGTTTCTGATCTTAGCCATTCTGATGGGTATAAGATGGTATCTCAGAGTCATTTTGATTTGCATTTCCCCGATGATTAAGGATGTTGAGCAATTCCTTAAATGTCTTTCAGCCATTTGAGCTTCTTCTGTTGAGAATTCTCTGTTTAGCTCTATAGCCCATTTTTTAATTGGACTATTGTGCATTTTGATGTCTAATTTCTTGAGTTCTTTATATATTCTGGATATCAGCCCTCTGTCAGATGTGAGGTTGGTGAAGATCTTTTCCCAATCTGTAGGCTGTCGTTTTGTCATATTGACCATGTCCTTTGCCCTACAAAATCTTCTCAGTTTCCCATTTATTAATTTTTTCTCTCAGTGTCTGTGCTACTGGTGTTATATTTAGGAAGTGATCTCCAGTGCCAATGCATTCAAGACTACTTCCTGCTTTCTCTCCTATCAGGTTCAGAGTAACTGGATTTATGTTGAGGTCTTTGATTCACTTGGACATAAGTTTTGTGCATGATGACAGATATGGATCTATTTGCAGCCTTCTACATGTTGACATCCAGTTACGCCAGCACCATTTGTTGAAGATGCTTTCTTTTTTCCATTGTACAGTTTTGGCTTCTTTGTCAAAAATCTACTTTTAATTTTTAAGTATATGTATGAAGCTATTTTTGACTTACTGAGGTAATCCAGGAAAATCCTACTATGCCAAAATTCCATTTTTAATTTCATCTGCAAAGATTTTCTTGACATGTAAGTAGAAATTTACACAATGTATGTATCAGACAAGAAGGTCTTTGAGACAATTCCTTGTATTATAGATCATCATAAACATCTGTTCCTATCAACTATGAAACATTATTATAATAAGCAGCACTCTTATAGGCCAATGTCACTATAAAATAGGATGTATTATTAAAGAAACTTTAAAATAAATCCTTCATTAAAAGTAACCAAGGATGTTTTGAGAAATGATCTTGTTTACAGCTGAGACAAAATATTTATATTTTGTGATTTAATATTAATATTATTTAATATTAATATTACTGTGAGCTTAATGTGGGATATCATATTATACTAGCAGATAAATGCTCAATAAACAAACCAGTATGGTATTAAAAAGTGAAATGTAAATGAAAGAGTTCACAAAGACCAAAGATAAACTCATTTGAGCTACAAACTAACCAACACAGTATTAATTAGATTACAACTCACAATACTAGATAGAAAACTGAGTTTCCACTGGTGCACATAAATCATTGAATAAGTATATGAATTGATGAATGATCAAATAATGAATGAAAGGTCACAAATAGGGAAATATTTCTTATAAAAAATTATATGCTTTTAGCACAGTATTTCTCCCATGAACATGCATAACTTACCCTCTCTTGAGTTTGGACTGTTCGTGTGTTTGAACTTAATACAGTATATAATACAAAGGGAGATCATAAGTAACTTCAAGTAAAGAGCTGTGTATTTCTTTTTTCATTGTGAGCATAGCCTTTAAAGGGTGAGCCATCTCTCTAGCCCAAAGGAACTGTGTAATAAACTACAACTAACACTTAATATCAAAAGCGTAAGTTATGTTGACAAGCTTCCTGGTTATAAAGGAATATGAATGACTCTTAACTTCTCGATCTTGCCCTTCAATCCCTCTTCACAGTCTAACCATGAGAAATGCAGGCAACAAATTTCAGGTGAGGCCCATGTTCTGTACTATGTAAAATGAACATTACTTTTCAAAATTTTCATGATTACTAAAAGCAAGGAAAGTCTAAAAAATAAACTACATTCACGATAGGAAGCTGAGGACACACAATGACTAAAGTGTGGTACCCTGGTATGAAAAATTGAAATCAAGAGAAGCATGAAACAATGAATCAGTATTTGCTACTTATGGTGTAGTTATTGTAATCTGTCAGAAGCTGTGGCCAATGTACCTTCATAAGATGTTAATGAAATAGTAGATTCTGATGTTAATGAGATAATAAATTGTTGGGTTCCTATGAACTTCCCATCTTGTCTTGACACGTTTTAATTTAATAGAATTTACAAACACATACATGTTTAAAGGTAGTGGACATTCACATTCTGTGTATGCTTTTTTTCTAGCTCAGTTACCTGACTGGTCCATTTTCTGGGGATTGTAATCAAGTTGGAACTCAATAGAAGTCTGGAGTACTGAGAGGATGGTAGCCTTTTTAAAGGTTGGTGACATATCTTATCCAGAATATGTGCCTTTTAGCTCAAAATAAATACCTCAAAGAACAAATTCCATATAAAGCTTTAAAATATTTATTTCATCTTAAATTGGAATATTAAAGTTCTTATATATTTATAGAAGGTTATTCTAGATTATAAAATCATGAAACTGATGTGATCCTTTCTTTTTCCAAGAAGTCTATTTTATGTCTTTATAACATTTTTCTCACACCTTTTAAATTAATATATAGATTTGAGAAAACCTAGCAGTTTTCTTTTTCTTAAAAAAAACAAAACAAAAAACCACAAACAAATGGATATCCTTTTTCTACCATCTGTTTTATCATACATTTTCTACCCTCTCATAATTGGTGAAAGTATTTGTGCTCAGTCACATGTGTCTCATTTTGACGGCATGTATCAGAAGGAGCTTTTAAATGAGGATACAGAAAGTAACACACTTTCTCATCTTTATTATTTTTATTATGACTCACCTATGTTCAATTGCTGTTTTTGCTGGCAACTCTAAACTGGTTTTCCTTGTGGATGGCAGGGATCTGCACCCTGGTATTTAAACATTTAGTTAACCTTCATGGACACAGCAATTAAACTGCTTCTGTGACACTTCCTGTCTGGTAATGATAGAATCTATTCTTAGGATGTAGTCGAACAGCCTTGGTATTCTCTGTTCCTGATCAGTGATCAATTAAGATTAAGCATTACTGGAGAATTTCAGAAAGAAAAGGGTAAAGGGGTAAGGCAGGCATGTCATTAAACTCATGTGCCTCTATGGATCTTGCTGTAGTATTTGCAAAAATTCTTCACACATGCCCATATTTGATAGGTATAAAACTGAAGACTTTATTTTTATTATGTCATTTGTGAGATTAACTTATTCAAAGCATGGTGTACTTCAATCTAGTTCTATAACATCAAGTAATTCCAACTGTCAGCTTGAGTAAAAGTTGTGCATTGTTCGGATAAATTTTCCAAATAAAGTTTAAAGTGAAATTAACTGTTTTATGTTTCAAGGGTGGATCTCTGTCTCCTTTGGTCATCTATTTTTCTATTAATAATTGTCATCAATATTTAAATTTTTATTTAGGAAGTAGCTTATCTTGACATTGAAAATCTGACTTCTTGAAAAGATACATCCTATTCTTAAATCTTTGATCATGATTGATTTTGGAATAAGATTTTTATTATGTATTATACATATAATAATATAAATGAATATTCCTCTTAATACCTGTCATTGGCAAGTTGCCCTCTTAAAAGCCCATGATTATTTCAATCTAGATACTTTATATGCTGTAAAATGAATTTGTTACTACAAAACCTTCTAAAGTAATTATTAATATTTATTTGCAGTAATGAAAATCACTCCCAAGGCCTCACAGAGCCAGACAAGTGTTTTATAACTGACCATCATGCACAGACTCAATTAAAAAAAATGAATGTATCTTTTTCTCCCAAATTAAAGAAGAGAAATTCAATCTTCTCAAAGGTCTTGTGTTTCATTCTGTGTCCTAACTGAATTTGTAACAAAGACTAAAAAGAAGTTGGTAATTTTTTTGTATAGGATAATTTAAAGATTTCAACTTGATAAAAGACAAACATAAAGATATAGAGATGTTCAGTCCTCATTAATGAGAATGCATTTCCCACTGTTTAAAATATTGAAAGAGAATATTTTGACATTGTTTTCTTCTTAATATTTTCATAAAATTCACCTGTGAAAATAGTACGGAAACTAACCTCCTTAGAATCAAATGATGAAATAATGTCTAACAGTAATAAAGCTATAGGTATATAAAATTGACATTATTAATAAGAATGTTGTATTTTATTATTTTAATTTCAAATAGAGAATAATCTGAGGTCCATTTTAGCTCAATAATTTCTTATAATTATTATTGAAAACAGGAGAAATGTTAACTTCTGAAACTTGTTACAAAACTCAGTAAACAATTATACTTAGGACTTCTCTGTTACATACATTGACATCTTATAGGTAACCACATTTATTATATAGATCATAACAAAAATGAAAAATAGGGAATTTTGTCTGGCAAACTTTAAAGCATTTAGATATTTATAAAATTAAGTGGATATTCAGTATGGGAAAATTTGGCAGATAAATCTGGAAGAGCAGATAATGGAGAGCAGTGAAACGAATTAGGCTTTGGGGTTCTGTTACACAGAATACAATATTTTGTTGTTGCTGTTTCTTTTTTGAATATAGAAAGAAACACCTGCACAGGGTTGTAGATGGGGACAGTAAGGGAATGGGTTCCTAAGATAATTGTTTGACAGTGTAGTTAGTACATAGAAGTTTCTGACATTTTAGAAGCCCAAGTTTAATTTTGTTCTGTGCACCCTTTCCTACACAAAGTAAAGGAAATTGCTTGTATTTGTTTTATAGTAAATACATTCATTTTTCTCGAGGGATATTTATGTTGTATGAGACTTTAAATAAAATTAGTCACGATTGAGGCTTAGTTGTTTAGGGGGGGATTTTTTTTTAATTTTTGGTGGTGAGGAGACAAACTTGGGGTGAAAATAATGTTTTCAAAATGAGTTCTTGACAGAAAGAGACAAACAGATATAGGAACTATCTTTAGAGAGAGAAAAAATAAGTCCGCAGAGTATTGGTTTGAGTGGCAGGTCCTGACCCTCAGGAAACACCAGCTCTGAGCTGCTGATGAGGTGAAACTCACATGCTGATGGAGACAGAGCAAGCAGCAGGGCTGCTCAGCTGGAGTGAGGAGGACATTTCTGCTTCCAATGCTCACAGGACTCTGCTGACTTTACTTCTGGGGCTCCAAACATGATTCACAGAACCTTAATTTTAAATGGACTTTTTAAGAAACAAGTAGAGATCCACTTGTAAATTGTTACTACAGTTTTTCCAGCCAGGATTTTCTTTGGGTGGTAATTAGCAGATCTAAAGGAAATAAATGGAGAGAATGTCTAATTTGGGGGATTGTCAAAGGTTAATAACTTGAGACATGCCTATTAGGATCTCACAATGGTCTTGTCATTGGGAATTATGATTCATCATCCACACAGATTAACAAGTATGGAAAAGACAAGGAAATGCAGAATCAATTGATTATTTCAACCTGACCTCTTTCAGAGTTTTCATTCAAAAGAAAGATTCTCCCAGTCTTTAGCATGACTACAAATTTGCAGAACTGTTAAAGAAAGTTCACTTTGAGAACTATCAGCAGGAGAAATTCTACAGAGATTCTCCCATTTTACACAAATTTTCTTCTTCATTTATTTGTTCAATTTTTAATTTTAAGTGTCATAGGACACAGTGTGGCACTAAAATATTCAAGACTGACAGACCAAGGGTCATTTGCATAGAATTTATTCCATGGAACAATTTTCAATTACTTTTAAATGTCACTGTCTTATGTAAACCTTAAGATGCTATCCTTTCAATAACGATAAAAGACAAAGGAATAAAAACGTTGTTTTTGCTTTTCTTGTATTATTAAAATTGTCCTGGTCATATGCTGTGCCGCTTTAATATTACATGTCAAGTCACAGTATAGGACATTGCTCTATCACTCTAGTTAGCTAGCATTCCCTCAGTACATAAGCAGTGAGCATAGAGATCCTTTGTTCTAATAAAAAAGTACTGCAGGCGAGATGGAGAGAATGCTCGGTTATGGTCTATGGAACAACAATCCATAATTTACTTTGCAGATGTCTGTGTAATTTAAGCAGCAGGCAGAACAAGCGCACAGTTGTAGCTGCTCCAGGGAGAGGATATCAAGAGGCTCATAAATCATGGTGAGGATTAAAAGCCATGAGCATTCATCTTCTTAACCCTGTAATGCAATCTGGAAGCGCCAAGTATCACAACACACAGAGCAACATCCTTTGTGCGGGGAGAGACGGTGTCAGCCTTGTGAAGACTTCTCTCAATTAGCATTGACCTCCTGATCTGCAAGTCAGCGGAACATGATTTTAAAGCTGATTAAAAAGATACCTCCTACATACTAAATTAAATTGAATAAGCAACAAAGTACATTTCTGGGCGATAGAAAACCTACTTAAACCACAGAGAAATGTTAATAATTTGTTAGATTGAATACATTTCTTCCAGAACATTATATAGAAAATTATCTTAAAGCTATCTAATCTTCATAGGTTATGTTGAGACAATAACATTTTTTAACTTCTTTTCATTTTACATATCAACCCCAGTGCCCTCTCTCCTCTTCTCTCCCCGCCCCCCATGGCATTGCATCCCTCATCCACTCCTTAGAGGGTCTAAGGCCTCCTATGGGGAGTCAACAAAGTCTTACATGACAATTTGAGGCAGGGCCGAGCCCCTCCCTACTGCATCAAGACTGCCTAAGGTATCTGACCACAGGAATGGGCTCCAAAAAGTCAGTTCATGCACCTGGGAGAAGTCCTGACCTCACTACCAGGGGCCCCACAAACAGATCAAGCCACACCACTGTCACCCACATTCAGAGGGCCTTCCTACAAGGTCTCACACAGGTTCTTTAGCTCTTGGTCCAGAGTCCGTGAGCTCTCACTGTCTGTGGTTATCCCTGTCATGCTCTTCACCCTCCTTGCTCATATGATCTCTCCTCCCTTTCTTCAACTAGACTACAGGAGCTCAGCCCAATGCTTGGCTGTGGATCACTGCATCTGCTTCCATCAATTACTGGATGTAGGTTCTATGATGACAATTAGAGTAGTCACTAATCTGATTACAGGGGAAGGCCAGTTCAAGCACCCTCTCCACTATTGCTAGGAGTCTTAGCTGGGATCATCCTTGTGGATTCCTGGGAATTTCCCTAGCACCAGGTTTCTCCCTAATCCCATAGTGTTTCCCTCTATCAAGATATCGTTCATTGTTCTCCCCCTCTGCACCCCCCCCCCAACAACTGGGCGGAACCCTCATGTTCCCATCCCCCATCCCCTCCCTTCTACTCCCCACTCCCAGTTTACCCAGGAGATCTTAACTATTTCTTCTTCTTGGGGCCCTCCATGCCTGTCTCTCTTAGGGTCCTCCTTTTACCTAGCTTCTCTGGGACAACAGAATATTTTTAAGTAGTGAAATTTCATGAGGAAATTCTAACTCAAGAGTACTCCATGGTTGGTGATTCAGGCAGCTGGTTCTCTCCTATAACATTTAGTAAATAAATGATCTGTTACTAATTGTTTATATTTGAAAAATTATTCTAATCAAATGTCTTTGGATGCAAATGAGTAAATTCTACACAGTGGAGAAATTTCATTTTGTTCTGAGGGTAAAAACCTTAATCAAATTTGAAAGGTTTGAAAAACAATAGTTTGTTAATTTTTCTGGTATTTTTTAAATCAAGTTTATGATACAATTAACATCCTAGTTACATAAAAATACAAGGATAGGCCAGAAAAATAATGTGATCACTATTGAATGAGAATTTTGAAACTATTTGGCAATGTATGTGGAATTTTTTTCCCTAGCAAATAGCAAATGTCCCTTGGCTATGATTCCTTATGCTAATACATACCTATTATAGTGAGAGGTAAATAATCATGATTGGCAGTTATTTTTCTATATATATTTGACCTGATTCATTTTATGTTTATAACTTAAAATGGCTTGGTCTTGCTTTCAGAAAATCATACAGCCCTTTCTTTGATAACAGAATAAATATAATGCCAGATATGTTCATTTGGGTGACATCCACACTCTGTATAAGACATTCAACTATTAAACTGCCCATGCCAGACCCAAATAATGTTCCATTTTGAGGGAAGAAGGCTAAATTCTAGCTCTTTGTACATTTTTGCTGCTACTTTTTCTTTCTGTGAGATGATGATTAAGCATCCTTAAGTTGATAAAAGCCCAAACTATTATGTTGCTGGCCTTGTACATACTTGTGTCTTTATGTTTTCTAACAAGAATGTATTTATTAGTTACTATTCTAGAGAGGTAAGGGATAAAATAAAGCAAGACTGGATATTAAGGAAAAATAAATAAATTTATGGTTTCTATTTGGATTAAGAATAGAGAAAATGGCTTCTTAGCTGCATCTGTCATTTAATTGTAGGCATTAAGCCACAGGATCTTCTTATAAATAATAGACTCCTATTAAAACGAAACAGCATTTAACCCCATGGCCACATTTAAATAATTATTGCACAGACACAATTACCTTTATTTAATCATTTTGTCCCGTATACATATATTAAACATTATGTTATACCTCATTGCTGTCGCTCACTAATTTAAGCTAAATTCACAGTTGAACAATGAAAGTGGCCGGGCGTTGGTGGCGCACGCCTTTAATCCCAGCACTCGGGAGGCAGAGCCAGGCGGATCTCTGTGAGTTCGAGGCCAGCCTGGTCTCCAAAGCGAGTTCCAGGAAAGGCGCAAAGCTACACAGAGAAACCCTGTCTCGAAAAAACCAAAAAAAAAAAAAAAAAAAACAAACAATGAAAGTGCAAGAGAGATCATCTTTATTTAAATACATTGATTATCATTTTCTCCTATATTGGTATTATTTCTCTTATTCTTCAAATTTTCACAAAAGCATACAATGTATCTTGATCCCAGCCACTTTTACATTTTCTCCAGCAACACTCCTAGGAACCTCCATAACATTATCATCATTTTTAAAAGTTCCTTATAATTTGAATGTCTTAGTGAAATTAGTGACATACCAGCAAATAATAACCTCTCCTCGATAATTTCTTACTATTTTTTCTATTCTACAGAAAACATTCACAATCATGACAATGTACAGTTAATTGCACACAAATAGATTAATTGATTCGAGTATTTTTATTGTAGTCTTTATATTAGCTGTGGCATAGATTATTTTCTGAGTTATGGATAAATTATTTAAGATTATTAACCATTCCAATGCATGTTATATATATAGTACATAGACTTAGATTATAATTGGGAATACACATGTATCTACAAATAGACATGCATGTAAAAAGAATTGATGAAAAAAGACCAATTTGAAGGAGAGTGGGAAGGAGTATATCAGAGGGCTTGGAGAGAGAAAATGGAAGGGATAAACATTGTAATTAAAACACAATTTCAAAATAAAAAAGAAAATGAATAAAAAATGCCATGTTTGACAATAAAATATTTATGGATTAAATATTATTGAAAATACCTTACAGAAAAATGTGTCTGTACTACCAGGAGAATTTTGTAGCTTCAGAAGAGAAGAAAAATAGTACAGTAGTTTTCAAACTGTGAAAATATATTTGGATGATAATTGTCTAATAAAATAACTTTGAAAATAGTTCAAAAGATACATTGGTTTGCTTTCTATTGCTATAATAAAACACCAAAAGCAATTTGGGAAGGGATGAGTTTATTTGACTTACATACCATGTTCATAATCCATAGTTGAGGGAATCTAAGGCAGGAATTCAAGTAGGGCAGGATCTGGAAGAAGGAACTGTAGCGGAGACCATGAAGGATCTTTTTTTTTTTTTTTTTGGTTTTTTTGAGACCAGGTTTCACTGCATGGTTTTGGTGCCTGTCCTGGAGCTCAACTCTGTAGACCAGGCTGGCCTCGAACTCACAGAGATCTGCCTGGCTCTGCCTCCTGAATGCTGGGATCAAAGGCGTGCGCCACCACCGCCCAACTCTGTTTGCTTTCTTATACATACAAGCAACAGTTTGCCTAGAGTAGACTGTCATCTCACATCAATCATCAACCAAAAAACTGCCCCGCAAGCTTGCCAACAGATTGGCCTGGTGGTGGCTTTTCCTCAATACAAATGGGAAAATGAGAAAGCTAAGATTATCAGAGTACAAATTCCCAAAGGAAATAGAATTTTGGTTCATCAGTGTATGACACCTTTGATGTACACTATGGTGATATTTTATTTGTGCTGAAATGTGGTGATATTTTATTTATATGTTAATAAATAAAGGTTGTCTAGAGATCAGAAGACATAGCCAGCCTTAAACATAGAAGTCAGACTGTAGCATGAATCTTAAAAGTTCTTATTAATAAAATCAAACCTGAGGCCAGTTATTGGGGTAAATGCTGGAAGATCAGAGAAGCAGAACAAGCCACAGCTACCTCACCTTGCCAGTTCCTCAGCTGATCCTGTTTCCTCAGACTGGAAGCCTCTGTGTCCTTTTCCAGAATGGATCTCAGCTGAACTGCTACTCACATCCTGAAAGCTTAACCAGCTAAAAGCTTCTAGTTTCTGGTCTTCACCCCTTAAATACCTCTCTGCTTTCTACCCTCACTTCCTGGGATTAACGGCTCACACCAAGCCTGGCTATTTCCAGTGTGGCCTTGAACTCATAGAGATCTATGCCTCCAGAAGGCTAGGATTAAAGGTGTGAGTGCCACCATTTTCTAGCCTCTATATCTAGTGGCTGTTCTCTTCTCTGACCCCAGATAAGTTTATTTGGGTGCAAAATACTTTGGGGAACACAATACCACCATATCAGACAGTGGTGACACATGCCCTTAATCCCAGTACCAAGCATAGAGACCTATGGAGGTCTATACAGACAGGCAGTGACAACGAAGTGAGGTAGCTGGGCTAAGAGCCAATGAGAAGGCAGAACAGCCAGGCAATAAAGGCACAGGTTACATAGGAGGAAGCTCTCTCTCTAGGGAAGCTATGGTGGCATGGTGAGCTAAGGTTACCTGGCAGCTCTCACTATTTCTCTGATCTCTATGGCTTTCACCCCTGTATTTGGCTCTGTGTTTCTTATTTAATAAGAATGTTTAGAAATTTTCTACAATACACAGAGGCCAGCAAGCAGACCAAGGTGCTGAGGTTAGGAGAGAATAGAGAGGTGATGAGGTCTCATGGACAGTGTGACTTTTGAGAGGAGTACAGGGGGCTTGTTTGTTTGTTGTTGTTGTTGTTTTCTTTTTGACTAAATATGGAACTCATTAAAAGGACTCCATTAGTCAGGAACCATTTAACTCCTGTTAATTACAATGTAGGGAAGCAGGTGGAGTAGAAAAATTCTTCTTAAGGGATTCCTGATCAGGCAGGTGAGATATGAAACTAGCTACAAACTAGGAGAAGTCTGATGATCAAAAGCCAGGAAACTAAGATGAGACAATCTGATGCTGATAATGAGGTGGGTTGTAAAGATGTTCTGAGAAGTGGCAGCATGCTTCTGTTACAAAGCTGAGTGTGTAAAATCTGCTTTGCCTTTAAACATATAAGAAAAAATGTTGACTAGACACTGAGTCACAGTCATATACAACTCAAGGGTGAATTCTTTCTGGTATATAAATTATATTTAATTGGCCTTAATTCATTTATTTCTCAAACAATATTCTGTATATGTCACACACTATTCAGTCTTTCACAGGTATTAATTCATTAAACAAATCCCCCTAGGACTGGTGTGAGATAGGCATTATTAATATTGTACTCATTTGCGGATCTGAAAGGGGAACCCAAGAGGATACAGGAACATTATTTCTAAGATCACACACCTGGGAAGTGGCAGAATGGACAGAGGTTCAGACACGATGATCTGAGCAGTGTGTCACATGGTTTTATTACAAAGGGAACTTTAGCAGACAAGGCTCTGAGTCATCCTTCTGGAAAGGTCAGCGAGATTAGAAGGGAGGAAAATAGGCCGAAGAAAGTGGTCAGCGAAGGAGAACGAGTTAGAAGGGTGAAATGAAATTCAGCGGGGATTGTTTCATCTGGGTCGAGTGCTGTTGAGGATAGAAAGAGATGGGGCAGTAAAACAGCGTAGACTTGGCTGTTTATATCAGCAAGAGCAGTGATGATACAATAGTGAGGATAAGTTGGATGAGAAATCGGTGGGTGGGCTTAACTGACACCAAGGCATAAGCTTGTAAGCAATTTCTGGAAAGATGCACTTGCATCTTGTGCAACAGTTTAAAGTAAATCATGGTATAACAACTCATAGCTCAAAATTTATCTACCCATCTCCAAATTTGTACACACATTTCGATGACCAAGGAGAGATCACCCTAACATGATTCTCAGTGCAAACTCAATCACAGTCTTTCATCATTTTCTCTAGAGCATAACCATTGGATTTTGGGGATTACAAATTTTTATCAGCAAAATTAGAAAGAAATCTGCATCAGGAAAAAGAACATGGCCCTTTGAATCAACTAAGCAAGTTTTATATGGGCTCACAGGAACTAAAGAGGGAAGCATGGTGCCTCCACAAGTCTGCAACAGATCCTCTGTACATATGTTATGGCTCTTAGCTTAGTGTTCTTGGAGGACTCCGAACAGTGGGGATGGGTGTATCACTGACTCTTCTGCCTGCCCTTGGGACTCTTTTCCTTCTGGGTTACCTTGTCCAGCCTAGATAGGAGGGCTTTTGACTTGTCTTATTATATCTTGTTTTGTCCTGTTTGGCTGTTGTCTCTTGGAGCCCTCCTCTTTTCTGGAGAGGAAATAGGTAGAGTGGATCTGGGGGTGAAGGGAGGTGGGGAGGACCTGGCAGGAGTTGAGGGAGGGGAAACTGTGTCAGGACGTGTTGTACAAGAGAAGACTCTATTTTCAATTAAAAAAAAAAAAGACATCTGTGATTTGCTGTTAGTAAACCACTAATTTACTTTTAGTTCCATAGCATAGTCTACAACAGGCCTTATGGAGTTTCATCAGTGCAGCAGTCGGGTTTTACTCAGGTCACTGAATATAAGCACAGATTTTTGCTGGGTTACCTATATTCCTATTCCACTTAGACAGTTTTCAGTAGTGTGACTTGGGGCCCATACCTTGCCTCTCTTCCTTTATGCACAATGTAAAACACTGTGGTTCTGCAAATAGCATGCATCCTATAGGATTATATGAGCTACTCTTTTCTTCATACAGTTTCTTTATGTCTGTTTCTGTTTGTGCATGTGAGTGCCATCCACATAGAGGCCAGAAGGGTGTGTTGGGTCTACTGGGGCTAAAGGATAGGTAGTTTTGAGCTCCTCATTGTGGGTCTGGGAACCAAATTCATGTTCCCACCAAGAATGATACATGGTCTGAACCATTGAGCAAACTCTTTAGCCCCTGTACTTCCCGTTTTTAAATATGTAGTAGAACACTTGGTCTTTGGTGGACTAGTTCACATACTTTTTAATAAAGCAGAGACTGCTTTCTCTGGGTTTTGGCTGCAATGAAGTGCTGTCCTCTTCTATGTGACCATTTCTGAGAATCAACAGATCTCCTGGCACTTAGAATCAGCTGAGACTAATTGCAGACATGTATGAGTTGCATATTCAGATTATTATTTTCATAGGTTCTATTATTATACTTTTAATGGAACTTAAGTTTGTATCTTCTTCATAGCTGCCTCATCATTCTATTAATGAAATGTCTGAAATGATCAATTTCCTGACATAAATTCATGTTCCTATGTAATATGATACATATGCATATATCTAAGGTTGTTATATATTTTTCACATTCATATTTCATTAAAGTCATCACTCCTTTATAGAAGATGCTACCTAAACTTGGATATGACAACTCATTCCCTCAAACACATTTAGCTATCTTTCCTAGTAATTGAATTATATTTTTGAAAATGTTATCATTTTCTCTCTTTTAACTACTAACGTTCCACACCTGCATATCTAACTAAGACAAGTGATGTTCAGAGCTTTACTCATCACTTTTAATGGATATTTCTGTGAAGAGTGATATTCTCCTTCAAAGTTTTTGCTATACTGGAGAGACAGATGGATAAATTTATTCCTTAAGCATGATTTTCATTCTGTTTCTTTTCATGTTCTTAGAAATCTAGTCTCTTGCCTCAAGGGATGCCTGCCTTCTAAGCACAATTTGAAACTAGATAGAAAGCATATGTCCTATGCAAGCCTTGGGTCTGTCAGTAGCAGAAAAAAATAGAGAACTGCTTCTTCAGTTGTGCAAGAGGAACTTGTTATTCTTGTACCCGGTGTTCATTTAACTGTACAAGGGGCTGCCCTGTGATCTTTTGACACTTAGATTATTACCTTCTTTTCTTTCAAAGTGATAAAGATATTCTTAAAGAAAGGTAGTATTGGCTCATGACACCTTTTTTTTAGTCTTATCACAGAGTGTTCTTGTGTCTGCTGAAATCCATCAGTAAATTTTAGTGAAATATTTAACCTTAACTTACATATCATACAAAGTTATTAATGATCCTTTGTTTGTTTGTTTCTTTGTTTTATCATCTTTATTTCAAACCACTCCCCTCACCTTTGAGGAAATGCAAAACATTATATCCTATGAAATTGTCTCAGGCACCACTTTCCCAAGCTAAGGGATTTCAGAGGCTCAATCTGGCTCAGATCTACCTTCCTTCCTGTATCACACTGCTTCCCCTGATCCTGCAGCATCCCATTGCTGACACGTACAATGTTTTCCATGCTCTATAAGTCTTTCATATCCAAATCCTATTTCTGGTATCTTCTAACCCATCTTATTTATTTATGTTCTGTTTATTTGATGTATATTTATTTCTTCATTATGTTTTGGTATTAAATTATGAATTTATTTTATGGTCGATTAGCTTTATCTCAAACTTTTGCTTACTCTGCCTGGTGATCCATTGTAAGTGCAATGTATTTCTTTTGCACTGTCCTTTTCATTTAATCCTCTTCTACTCAGACACCTCAGAGTATCCTTACACTTCATACTTTTAATGGAGTGGCTTTATCTCATGCCATGTGTGAAACCTGTAAAACTATAAAGCTTTTCTGAATGTTCTGTTCATCACATTGTGCATTTCTTCAGGAACAGGTGAGTGTTAAAAGGAAAAGGATAGCTTTTTATCTAATGAGTAAGGTAGAATACATCTAATCCAAAGAATTGTTATATTAAATACGTAGTTCCATCCCATAATATAGGCTTCCACCTGTGATCATCAGTGACTTGGTGTCTTAGTCAGTGTTCTATTACTATGAAGAGACACCATGCCATGAGCAAGGTAACTCTTATAACAAGAAACATTTAAATTGGGGGCTTGCCCACAGTTTAAAAGGTTTAGTCGAATACTATCATGGTGGCGAGCATGACAGCCCATAGGTAAGCACTGGCGCAGTGTCTGAGAGAGATACATCCTGATCCATTGGTAGAGAGAGAGACACTATGAGCCTACCAAAGGCTTTTGACACCTCAAAGCCTACCCTCAATGATAGACTTCCTCCAATAATGTCACATCTTGCTGAAATTATCTTATATTTATATCTCGTCTTCTGTATTCAAAGAAGTAGAAACAGGTACCCCCTTACAAGAACATACATTAGCTGAAATACTCATAAATATTTGTAATTCCAAATCCAAATTATAGAGAAATGACTAGATGAAGTTATGAACCAAATCTTATCTAATTCAGAATCTTGATTCTAGTTTTGATAATAAAAGTATCTTTTAAATAATTTTATTTTAATATTATTTATTAAATATGCAAGTTTTAGGAGGCATAAGTACACATGAGTATTCTAAGAGACACTATGAGAGCCATTAGACCAGGCAGCAGTGGTGCAGGCCTTTAATCCCCGCACTTGGGAAGCAGAGTCAGGCAGATCTCTGTGAGTTCGAGGCTAGCCCTGTCTACAGCGTGAGATCCAGGACAGGCACCAAAACTACACAGAGAAACCCTGTCTCAAAAAACCAAAAATAAATAAATAAATAGATAGATAGGTAAATAAATAAATAAATAGATAGATAGATAGATAAAAGAGAGAGAGGTATCAGATCCACTGGGGCTAGAATTACAGGTGATTGTGAGCCAATAGACCTGGGACCCAAACTCAGGTCCTCTAAAGTTTTAGTACATGTGCTTAAATAGTGAGCCAATTCTCTATGTATAATGATGGATTTATAAAGCATTTTCTTTATGCCTTACGCCTACTCTCAGTCACAGTTAGAGTGCTTAGTATACATTCATGCACATGTAAATTTAATTATTATATTCACTAATACCCTGATACATTTGCTATTTTAAAAGTTTACCCAACATACCTTGTATACTGATTCAGAAATTTGAGATAAAATTGCAAAACCTAATATACTTCTCACCCAGAGTTTACAAAGTAGTTGAGTGTGACACACACACACACACACAAATAAATACATAAATACATAAATAAATATCTTATTAGAAATGATTATATTCTTATAAAGGAATTTCCCAAGAGGTTGGTATGTCAGGGAGAAATTAAGAGTTCAGTCAGAGCCGGGCGTTGGTGGCGCACGCCTTTAATCCCAGCACTCGGGAGGCAGAGCCAGGCGGATCTCTGTGAGTTCGAGGCCAGCCTGGGCTACCAAGTGAGCTCCAGGAGAGGTGCAAAGCTACACAGAGAAACTCTGTCTTGAAAAAACCAAAAAAAAAAAAAAAAAAAAGAAGTCTGAATCTTCTATGTGATCAATGATTCTTTAAGACAATATTGAACCAGTAAATGATATGATTAGGAAGCAAAAAAAAAAAAAAAAAAACCTATTGATTTTGTAGAAAAATGGAAATGTTTCTATATAGAATGGGGATATAGGAATGATATCTAGAAAGAAGTAATCATTGAAATTCATCTTAGAGAACAAAATATTTTGATGTGGTAGATGAATGATGAAAATTTTGTTAGCAAATGGAAAATCATTTAGTATGAATGAAATGCAGATGCTGTGTAACATTTGTCAAGAAAGACATCTGGGAAGGTAAACAGGATGTCTAGGACAGTGATGCTGATACTTGTTTTGCATGCCTTGTCACCTGACTTCTGGAGAACAGAACATTCCACATGGCACTGCTCTCTTTGCTGCTGCCAGGCTTGGTCATGACTACTGTAGCAAAGACTGCCACTAGTCAACCAATTGTATCCTGCCTCTATATTTGATCTTGTTTTTGTTTTTGTTTTTTTAAATAAATTAAGCTAACATGTAAGTCTCATCATCTCAGAACATGACTAGACCAAAGGCGTTCAAAGAAGTATTAAAATAAAATGAGGTGTTTATGAGTAAATCTAAGTTCAATACTTTGTGATCCATGCCTAATGAGAAGGGAAGAACTGATTCAGACACAAAGAGTTGATTCTGTGATAACTTCGCAAGAAAACAGTCACCTGCAAGCAGAGTAAAAAGGTCCAGGACAGACCATTGCCACATAAATTTCAGAAGACATCTATACTATCAATGTCTTTATCTTGAATTTCTAGCCTTTAGAATCATCAAGAAATCTTACATTTGTCATCCACCTGACCACAGGACTTTGTTGTTCCATACCTAGAAAGTTAATGCACCATTCCCATGACCATTTGTAAATCATAACAATCACATGTTTAAATGGAATCCAGGTTTCTACAAGAGGAAGAAAGAGAGATTAAGCCATGTGCATTCATACATCCCTGCATCTGAATGACAGTCCTAGGTTCTCATATTATATCCTAACTGCATTTACATATATTAAGCAGCTGAATAAAGAAAAATAGGAATAGAATCTGGTAAAGAGGTTCATATAACATGTTTATATTTTGCGGAAAGAGAAACATCCAAGTTAAGTTCATCTGCAGTTTTAATGATCACTGTTCAAGGAAATAACAAAACTGATAGATCAATGGATTTCTTCTTATATTGGATTTTTTCTTATTATTCATATTCATCAGTACTTTTTCCTTTGTTGTGTTCTTTCACTTGTATCTTAGTATGTGAGTTCATTTTGTAGAGGATTTTTATTGTATCTTAATTGTGATGACTTTAGCAACAAGAAAACAATGCTTTCTTCACTCTAGACCACAGAGCACATTTTTAATAGGGCAGAATAATTTGTATCACTAGCAAGCTTTCTAGGACAATGTAAAAGAATGAAAACAAAGTTTAGTATTTCGCTTCATTAGAACCAGTTTCTACTCTTAATTACTAGTGTAATTTTTTCCAGTAAGTAATGATCATAAAATAGCATATTGTGAACACCATGAATATTCTGTGATCTCAAGTATTTCTAGATATATTTCAGATTATAATTACACATAATATATTTATAATTATTGTTCAAGGCATTAAGATGTTATTTTTCAGATTAGATGAAAACATAATTTAAAAGCCTGCCTAAAGTTTCTTAGGACAAGCTCAAAACTATTGAAGAATAATCTGAGGTACGACTGACATACATGCGTATGTTATGAGGATCTAGGGTTTACAAACATCAGTTGGTAGAAGTGGATGTGAGGACACAATATTGTCACAAAAGAGGACGTGCGTGCACAGTCCCCTAGATATGTTTGTCAGATAGAACAGGGCCGAAATGGGGGAAATGTGGGGATTGAACCCAAAGCGGTGGGAACAAGAGGGAAGTCTAAGCAAATGACTATTCATGGGAATGATGTATTGGGCCTCATACAGAGGAACAGGAGAGACACATGTGTTTAGAATTGACTGGTTCGAATGTTTTAGTAGGTTCTGAGTCCTTACTTGTCTCATGACTGGCTTCTGAGTCTTTAGAACTGATGAAGAGTGATCCAGCATTTAATAACCAATAAGGAAAACAGTTAATGTGTGTGCTCTGGATTGGTTAGTTTATTTAGGAGAGGTGAACATTCACCGAATCCTTTGTGATACTCAGGAATTAGCAAGCTATATGAAAGAACATCTTGCATGGTCATCAAACCATCATAATGTAAATGTGTCATACAATAGAAAATAAATAGCTAATATGACTGCATTCATTTGAATTTATAGATGTTGTTATTTAAAATTAATGTTTTATATGATTATCGCACATATGAAATACTATACTCAGACAATGGTACTTTAAATTAACCTCCAAGGGAATTAAAGGCATACACTGTATTTTCCATAAAAGGCTATTTTTGATTTAGGTTGCTAAGTCATTTTGATGAATAATGTAACATAAATGGAGAAGCAGACAAAGACTATTGTCAGGTTTCGTTTGAAGACTTACTTAGCTGTCAGTCTCAATCGTTTTTCTCTATCAGATGTGTCAAATCATGTTAAATGAGAACACTACCATTGTACGTCTCTGTTTTACAAAGTATTTTCCTCTACGTTATAGCATTCTCAATTCTAGAATATGTGGCATAAATTTGCTTTTTGCCATTAATACTGTGCTGTGATGGATGTTACACCAAAATAAGTTATTGAAATCAAATGGCATTTATAATACAGACATGTCTCATTTGAATAAATAGAACCAGTCCAACATACACACATGTGGTGGTTTGAAAGAAAATGGCCCCCAAAATGAGTGGCACTATTAGTAGTTGTGGCCTTGTTGAAGGAAGCATGTCACTGTGGGGGTGGACTTTGAGGTCTCTTTTCTCAAATTTCACTCAGCGTGACAGTCAGTCAACTTCCTGTTGCCTGCAAGAGGTAGCCAGCACCACTACTCGCTGCAGACTACCGTGTTCCCTGTCATGATCATAACAGACTGAACCTCTGTAACTCTAAGTGGCCCACCCTCAACTAAATGTTTTCTTTATAATTCCAAATTTATAATTTCCATGGTCGTGGTGTCTCTTTGCAGCAATAGTAAACCCTAACTAAGTCGTATTAAAGCTAACATTGCTACATCTTGCAGGCAACAGGAAGTTGACTGACTGTCACATTGAGTGAAATTTGAGAAAAGGGACCTCAAAGCCCACCCCACAGTGACACTTCCTCCATGTCCATACCTCCTGATAGTGCCACTCCCTTTGTTTGAAACCACTGTCACACTTTTGCTGTTAACACAAATAATCAGGATTATTTGCTGATATTACACCCTCTTCTCATGTACTCACATGATACACCTCATTGCAGGATGGTGCCATCCATATTCACTGTGGATCTTCTCTTTTTAGTTATACCTATTTGTAAGCACCTGGTCAAACCATAAAGATGTGACTATTATGTGGTTTCAATCTAAGGCAGTGTGAGGTATTCCCCTGGATCTTGGCACCCACCTTACTGCATGTGTTCAGGTATTCTAACCCTAAGGAAAGCATGGCTTGTTTGTTTCAATGCTCATCTTGTACTGCTGTAACTGCTTAATTAAGAGTTACCATTCCTAATAGAGCATTTTCATTTCTTATGTACATCTCTGAGCATAAATTCCAGTTCAAAGACTCACTGTTTCACTTACTTTATAGTTTTAAAATTTTGTATATTGAATGTCAATTCTAATACCATTATTTCTTATTCCTTTCGTTTTATTTTCTCTCACCTGGTACATAGATTAGAGGCATTTTAAGACTGTGTAATAATGTGATTCACATTTCCCCTCAATTTTTCAGTGTATCTGTGTCAGTTATTGTTCTATTGCTGTGCAGAGACACTTTGACAATGCCATCTCTTATAAAGAAAATGCCTCTCACCAGCTGTAGCACTTTGGAGAATGGGCCCTGTACTTGCCTAGGCAGCACATTAGAAATGACCCTGTTGATGCCTGTTGATGAGGGTAATCTGTCCTAAACATATGTGGGATATTTAACTCCAACCCTGATCTGCCATATGGTGGGGTGGCTGCAGAAGAAATGACCACCCCCCCACTTCTCAGGACTGTTGTAGATGGAAGAGCTGGTCCTGTCCCTCATCATTTGCAGCATATGGGAGAGCATGCCCTGCACCTCACCTGGGTAGCATAGTAGAGCTGACTCTGTTCCTCAGTTCACCACAAATATGTCCATCCCCTCCATCAATCGGGAGAGCAGGCCCTGCACCTTGCCTGAGTGAAGCAATAGAGCTGGCCCTAGTAGGATAAGTGTGAAAGAGCCAGACACAAAGGCATGAGAGCAGGAAAACTGGGCCCTCTCCTTGCTGCCTGTTGCATTGGATGAGCTAGCCAGGGCAGTACTGGAGAGCTCCCCAGGGTAGTAAGGAGGAGGGAAAACTAGGGGGGGTGGTGATCAACCCAGCTGCCCTCCAAGCCCAGAATCAGTGCTATGAGTTAGTCCAGGCAACATCCATCTCATCTATAAACTGAAGGAACACGTGAAGGGGTGACCTACAAAACTGTAGGATCTCCAGGGCACAAGATAACAACAGGATATCCTAGAGGAGTCCCAGTGAGGGCTAATTATAGATAATACAGTAGAAGCCAGAGGCCTCAAAACAGACCAGTGGCTCATTGCAATGAACACTTACAAGTAGAGATGTATGGTCTAAACGTGACACTCTGTGATTCACTGGGACATAGTACAGCTTCCACAACAAGGAATATATAT